>JAJHUR010108076.1:1101-11710 GCA_027495735.1 Lutjanus campechanus | reverse complement strand
GCTCAGAGGTACTTGAGGAACTTCCAGGAAATCCTGAAACTGTTGATTACTTACTGTAGTTAGACCATATGTCACAGTACAGACAGTGTTAAGACAGTGATGCATGTTGCTTTGTGTTTTGTTGGCTAGTTATGTTTCATTTCGGTTGATACTGATAATTATTGTTCATGCAGGTCATGACTGACAACATGCGGTATGTTCCAAAGGGTGGAAGTGTTTTACGGGTCTTGGTCGGGACGGTATTGGTGCACAGTTTACACACAGCTGTGTTCTGATAGTTCGTCCATCCGTCCGTCCATCCCTGTTTATCAGGAGTCTGGTCACAGTGGCAGCAGGCTGAGCAGACATCCAGCTCCCCAGCAATTCTTTCCAGCCCATAGACATGTAATATGTAGACGCCACATTGACCACTTTGGCCCGTTGCTGCAATACGTCAATGTTGCCGCCAGATTGGCCTGTGAACACACACGTGTAAATGGGGTGCTGACGTTTTTCTGCATAAAAAGCAACGTTTATATTTCACAGAGGATTTCAATGAGTCGATTTTATATTCGCAGTTCTATGATCTACATGGAGTAAGAAAAGAAAGGTGTTCTTCTAACTATATGCATGTGTTCGACACCTACTGTCTTAGAGGATCCCCTGACTTTTCATCTAATGGCACTATTACAGCAAAATGTTTTTTTTATCTAATACTTTTATGACAAATTAAATGAAAAACCAATTAAACTTCCTTCGGCCTTAATTGTACTTTGTGTTTACTGCTAATTAGTAAATGTTACAAACCAGCTAAACTAATGGTGAATATGCATCAGCATGTTAACTTTATCATTATGAGCATGTTAGCATATACACATTAGCATCAAGCTGCTGTGAAGTACAGCTTCACAGAGCTGCTAGCATGGCTGCAAACGCTTTAGTCTTGCTACAACTTCAGGCACAGTAATTAGGCAACATAACATAATGCCCAGTTGGACAAAGGTCAAGTGACCTACTTGGACAGTCAAAAACAGGCCACTGTTCTGCTTAAACACAACCAGTGAGTTTTTGTCTACATGTTGCAGGACTAAAATGCTGCACTGCTCAGCTAATATGGATGACTTAACTTCATTTTCATTGTTTCATTTCATCTAAAGTGCTGAGATCAAGAGCCAAAAGAATAAAAAACACACCACCGTCATTACACTTTCTGACTGCACTTCATATTGTGGGATTACTGGCCCGCAGCTACAGTATCTCAGGACCTTGTATGCCTCATGTTATAAATCTAAAGCTTCATGTGGACTAACCCTCAGATCTGTTTCTGTCTCAAGGTTATGCTGCCCAAAAGCTGTCTGAGTCCCAGTGAGAAAGAGAAGGGCTAAAGCCGCACCAATCCAAACCAGCTTTCCACAGCCTCTCCAGCAGCGACTCCTCCACCGTGGAGCCATGAGCAACCCCACCGCTCCCAAACAGATTACAGCTGCCGTGGCATCGGTTATTCACAGCGTAAGTCCACACGGCCGCATACAGAAAAGCCTCAGTCTGTCCCGTCAAGTCAGGCTGCAGCGTAGACGGTCACATGATGAAACGCATGAGGACGAGTTGATGACCTGGTGACAAACCGGGTTAAATCAGGAGGAGGTGATGCTCACAATTAGCAGTTTATGGTATTGGGACGCTGTGTAAAAACAGAATGCAATGATTTGCAAATCATTTTCAACCTATGTTCAATCAAATACAGTACCAAGACAAGATATTTAATGTTCAAACTGATAAACTTTATTTTTCTTTTGTAAATATATACTTACCTGAAATCGATGCCTGTAACACATCCCAAAAAAGTTGTGACAAGGGCATCAAAAGACTGGGATTAGGTATGAACGAGGCATCCACGAAAGGCTCAGTTGTTCACAAGCGTGGATGGGGCAAGGTTCACTACTGTGCGAAAAACTGCATGGGCAAATACTGTAGTTCAACAGTTTAAGAACAACATGCTCAACACAAAACTGCAAGGAATTAAGGGATTTCAACATCTACAATCCATAATATCATTAAAAGATTCAGAGAATCCAAAGAAATCTCTGTATGTGAAGAGCAAGGCCAAAAACCAACATTGAATGCCTGTGACCTTTGACCCCTCTCAGGCAGCACTGAATTAAAAAATTGCATTACACGTTTCAGTAAACACAGTTTGTCGCTGCATCTACAAATGCAAGTTAAGACTCGACCATGCAAGCGAAAGCCATATATCAACAACATCCAGAAACGCTGCAGACTTCTCTGGAGCCTGAGCTCATCTGAGATGGGCTGACGGAAAGTGGAAAAGTGTGCTGTGAGTCCATATTTCAGATCGTTTTTGTAGAACGCGGACATCATGACTTCCGGGTTAAAGAGGAAAAGGACCATCCAGATTGTTACCAGCGCTAACTTCCATGGTTAGCATCTGTGATGGTATGGGGGTTTGTTAGTGCCCATGGCATCATGGCTAACTGTTCCATCTGTGAAGGCCCCATTATTGCTTAAAGGTACATACAGGTTTTGGAGCAACATATGCTGCCATCCAGACACCATCTTTTTTAGGGTTATCCATATTCTGCATGTGTTTCAACCATGTGGCTTCGCAGTAAAAGATGAAAATATGTGGTATATTATGAGGCGTAAAAGCACAACTGGACTGTTGAGCACCTGAAGTTGTATATCAAGCAACTTTCACTTTCAAATCTTCAAAATTATTGTCCTCAGTTCCCAAGCACATACTGCGTGTTGTTAAAAGAAAGGTGATTTATCACAGCGGTAACTGTGGATATGAGCCTGCCATTGCTTGCTTGGTTTCAGGTGGCAGGGCATCCGCTATCAGCATTGTCAAAGTCACCGGTAAACATTCAAGCTACAATCTGCGGACTGAAAACGACAAATTAGCACATGTACCACTAACTGTATGAACAAAAACACGCAAACAGCAGCTACTTTTTCTTTTGCGGTGATTTAGACATTTTAATACCAAAGCTTGCCCCCGGACATGCAAAAGTTCTGCCAAAACAAGTCCTCCTCAATGCTATTTTGCAGCGGCACCATCGCTGCATCCTGAGCTTGACTCCGCCCAAGACATTTGTGATTGGTTTAAAGACATGCAAACAAGACAGAGCATATTTCCCGACTGCTGAGCACTGTGGAAACAGCTCTGGCTATGCGAGACTACAGTGGTAAACAAGCCCCTTTTTTAGAACATGTTGCATGTATCAAATTCAGGATTCAGTTTGTACTTATGAAACACAATAAGGTTTATCAGTTTGAAAAATAAACATCTTGCGTCTCAACTTTTTTGAATTCTGGTTGAATGAGTCTTTAGTTCCTCAGCTCCTAACTTGCCTCAACTTTGATTCATATTTTCTCTGTGCTGGATTTATGCTGCATCAGCTCCCTCAGTCCTCCCTGGCATCGGAGTGTGTATTTTGGACAGGGCTGTTCCCTTCAGAGCTATGTGTGTACAAATCTAGTCACATCCCAGGGCCAATTCCCTGGCAACATGCAGCATTTCTGATTGCAAAAATAAAAAATGTTCAGAATAGCTCAAAAACACTTAAGAGAGTTGTTGAGTTTCCCTTTTCATTAGAGCGCTGAAAAATGCCGACGGTTCCGCAACTGAAACCGTTTCCTTCCTCTATTCTTTAAATCGATGGGTTGGCAGCGTTGGAAAGACTAAAATAATATTGCTGGCATATAATGAAAAACATAATTGCATGGCTGCTGGAGGGATTGATGTGATAAACATGCTGCCCCGAGGGGTCAGTGGCCAAAGAAAGCAGCATTCCTTAACTTAAGAGGCTCTCAACCAGGTCATCTCAGGATGATTTAGATGCTGCAGCAGAAAATATCCCAAGCTTAAAGGAAAAATCCACCCATGAATAGCCTCATATTGTTAGATATCATCAGTTTGCAATGGCTCGTGAATTCCAGGGATTATTATGTTCTATTGCATTCCAGAAATTATAAGGATTGCATCCTTTTTTTTACTGATTTACCCATATTTCTCAGCCTTTCACGTGTCCTTTTACTTGAGCTGAGGATTTCTACTTTTCCTAGCACGGCTTTCAACAGCCAAAATTGAAGAGAGCTCTCTGTGCTGTGGGTTGAACATGTAGGTGAGTGAAAATAGTGGTGTTTATAGCTCAGTGGGAGCGAAAAAGAAGAGATTTTCAACACGATTAGAGTGGGACACTTCTGTTGACAGACTTGTGATGAGCTTTACAGTTTATTGGACTGATGAGAGATCATTTCAGAATCAGGTTTATTGCCCAGTAGCTTTACAAGTACAAGGAATTTTGCCTTGGAGTTTTGGCGCTATAAACCTAGTAAGAAGACAAACATAAAGAAAGATAAAAAAGCAAGTATCACAAATCAAGAAGAAAACAGAAAATTGACAGTAAAATATGGAAAAATATTATAAAAGAGCACATTCTTTAAACATCCCTGTAGACATGGTTATGGTAGGTTTTTTTACGTTATTCTTCACTGCAACACTATTTTAGGAAATGCTTGATTCCCCTTAGCTTTGCATTTATAGTCAGCTGCTTCCCTTTTCCAGTTTTGCACAACCGTGTGACCATGTTGCCAACCACTGTATGTACCTGCATGCGATCTGGAGCGGGGGATCCTTGCTGAACATAAACATGAGTGCTGTCCAAGTTTGAAATCCAACTCCACTAGTTCAGGCACAGAATGCAGAGTATTTAGGAGGTGGAAGTGGACATATGACGCTGAACTACTCATCCATGAAGGATGTGGAGAGAGTCTGGGTGGCCGTGGTTTTTACTACTACTTTTACCATTTGGATGGTTCATTTCTTACATTTTTTGCCAAGTTTTTCATACTAATAAAATGATCAGTCAGTATTAAATTATGTAATTTAGCAGTCCAACAAAATTAAATAGTTCAAGGTGGTCAGCCAGTACTTTCAGTAGCCCATGTGCACATGTACACACATCAGAATCAGGTTTATTGCCATGTAGGTTTACACATACAAGGAATTTGCCGCAGCGTTTTAGTGCATTACAATAAACACAGTAAGTAGAAAAATATTTATAATTACCTTACATAAAAAGAAAGTAGAAAATTTTAATAAATTGTGGAAAAATATTAGAATAATGTACAAAATGTTATTTTAAATGAAAAAGCTGAACAGTTTGTGTCGGAATGTGCAAACAATTCACCAGGAAATGTGCAAAGTTTCACAGTATACGGTTTAAGAGTATTTTAAATGTGCAAGATAGCGATCCACAAAAGATGAAGTCCAACAAACAAACAAAAAGAATGCATCACACACACCAACAAAGGCATATCATCCCATTATTTGGCCTCTATGCATTTTCTTGAATTGAATAGTAGATGAACAAAGAGAATTTAACTCCAAGCACTGAAATACACACTGGCTTTAATCTCTTTTTGGCTTCATACCTAATTAACACCACCACCAAGCACACTTTTGTCTTTCTGTAAACTGTGTGAGGTTTCCAAGAACACCTATGGCCTATCACACCCACAAATTTGATTTCAGTTGCGTACGTTGCACAAAACACCGTCTTTACACAAGATAAAAGTCGTATTAGCTGTTGTAAAGATGACCCGGCCCTTCCTCTTGCAGAATATTATGTAAAGAGTCATTACCTTTTTTACTGCATCATTGAACTCCTTGAACTGAAACATAAAGCGAGTTGACTGATACATTTTAAGATTTTCTTTAAAGTCTGCTCAGAATATCAGTGTTTTTATTGCTATTTATAGCCAGTCAGACAGTTAACTGCCATAAAACTTAGTGAGATTGTGGACTGGAGTATGAGTTGGCACTTGCCAGCAGGGAACCCGGTCACCAAGAAGCTCTCTGAAGATAAAAATGTTTGCTGTATGACAGTGCCTCAGCAGTTATTGGTTGTTCTATTGGCTCCAACTCCCAAAGTTAATTATTATCTCCTGAACAATGTGTGTTTGTGTGCGCGTGTGTGTGTGTCAGGGAGAGTTCAGATAATCCTGTTTGAATTTTTAAGGGCTAACATTGTGAAACGGAGTAATGTCTTCTTCTTCCTACCCTGAAGATCAGCCCCGGTCATGTGACAGGGGCTAGCTGAAATGAGAAACAGGTCGTCTTCCATAAAAGTGTCCGGTGCTTTTTACTTTTACTGTTGACTTTGGAAAAGCAAATACCGCTATCTTGTTGTATTTTAAGCTGCACCAACACGCCTTTGTGTAATTTGATGGACTATCTGTATGCATTTAAGGTGAGTTTGTTCAGTTCGAACATTGAGGACTCAACACGTGAGTCCAGCGCATGGTTTGCTCTCCATTTCTCTGTGTGTGATATTTAGTCTTCTTCTTATCATTCCAGATCATTGCACATTATCCTATATAGTGCAAACAGAGATTTTCTAAGCCTATATGTTGCCCGACTTTGGTTCTTTGAGTAAATTTAACCTTTACACGAACTCTGCAGCTGGTTAATGTTCAGTCCTGTTCTTGTGCTTGTGAGATTCATTTTGCCCACAGCTCATTGACTGTTCTCAGGTATTAGAAATCCAAGGTAATAATTACTATGTAATGTTGTCTTAATGGGTCACTGGTTACAGATAGTCACCTCTCTAATGTCAGCAGGTGCATTATGAAAGGTTTCTCGACAGGAGAGCACTAGGAACAGTTTTCTTTAATTAACAGGAAGAAGTCATATTAAGAAACATGCTGCGCTGCCGGCTCAGTTTAAAATGGTTTCTTTTTGATTTGCCTCTCGTACAGGAAGGTCAGGGACAGCTGCAGAACAGAAACACTGGAGCTGGTAGGATTCAGTGTCCAGTCTGTGGCTTTACAGCAGTGCAAACTACTGCTGCAACCTTTATATGAAAACTGTCTAAAACATTAGTGTCCACCATATTTGTTTTCTTCTTTTCCCCTTTAAAGAAATGCTTTCACACTCTCAGAAATGTGCCTTTTTAACTGTCTTAGTGAGAGTTAGATTCAATGATTTATACCACACTCAAGCCAGTACAGCACTGTAAATGTGAAGCTAGAGCCCTGTTGGCTTAAAATAGCATATAGGCTGCAAACAGAAGAAAACAGCTAGCCTCGCTCTGGCCAGAGGTAACAGAATCCACCTTTCACCACCTCTAAAGCTCTCTAATTTGTTATGTCTATGCAGTTTGTTTAATTTGTATAAAATATGAAGTGTAAAAACATCAGGTTGCAGTTTTATGGAGGTTTGGTCTATCTGCCAGACAGTTTTCTGGCTGAAAGTCTTTGGTCCCTATTTAAATGATCTATAGCACATAGTCTAAAGTGCACGGTGCAAATGCATTTAAGGTGTGTCTGTCTAGCATATAATCTTCAAAGTAAGTCTCTTGTCTCTTAGGTGTGCTTTTGGTGTAATATGAATTAAACCAATCACAGGGTCATCTTCCATTCCCTTTAAAATGCTGTTTAAATGCCTAGTTTAGAAGGTTGGTGAAACAGTTTTCTGCTGAAGAAACGGGTCTGCTTGCGTGCTTTCTCTTTGCTCACAAGCTCTACGACAGCTGCAGAAATTCATCAGAGCTCCTTGAGGTGAAATAGGGCAAGGAGGTAATGGTGAGCGTGTCCTTGTCTTCTGGCACGACCAGAACAGGCGCACACTGCTAAAAACAGTATAATGATATCAGGAGACGGGGATCCTCTGCCTCTGCCATCTCCCAACCCTCCGTCCCATCCACAACTCATTAAACACTGTATATGAGCAAATACATTGATATCAAAGGGGGAGCGTTGCTGCGTGTCCTTGTGTGCTGCGTGTCCTTGTGAACCTGCCTAATAGGCACATCTTAATGTCTGAATAATGCATTTTGGAGGCCACTGTGGACAAAAGCGGTAGTGTTTCCATCACCAAAACCACAAAATATAACGTCAAAAGTAGAATTATCTAAATAAAAATCTCTTCTTGTGTCTTTTTAACTGGCTAACGTACAATTCTGAAGTGGGGTTGTATGAAGTACCTCTTTGTAAAGATTAAGTAAACAAGAATTAAGGTGTTAATTAGTGAACTTAAGATATGCTGGTTGGCAGATTTCATTACCTTCGGACGGAGCTAGGCCAGCTGTTTTCTCCGGTTTTTATACTAAGCTAAGCTAGCCACTGCTGGCCGTAGCTCCATGTTTACCTGAAAATCGTATTAATCTTCTCATCTAACTCTCAGAAAGAATACAACAAGGCATATTTCCCAAAATATTTAACTCTTCCTTAAACCACACTGTGCCTACAGATGACCCCTCTATGCAGGTTTAATGTCTAACAGTCTTTGGAAGTTCTGAGTAATTTTCCTTACACAAACTGTGTCCTCATAGTTTTCTTGGACCCCCTAGGCTGGGGACTGCTGGTCTAGACCTTGACATGCACCCAAGCTTCGCTGTCGTCACGTCTTCATCCATGCGTTTACTGCAGTGGTGAACTTTGACATTATAGTGCTCTTATCTGTGACAGTCAGTGAGACAGCCGCTGTCCGGTGCTGAGCCATTCAACCTCAGATAGAAGGATGAGTATGTTTCACACCTCCAACGTATGATTATGTTTTATTACCATTTTAACATCATAGACTTCCTGTGACAAGCAAAGAGCAGCCGCTGCAGAATCCCCCTAACTCAACAGACACTTTATCAGCTGGTCATCTTTAACTTACATAAAACGGAGGTGTAAAAACACTGTCCCAGGCAAATGATATTGGCTACTGAAAGCCCTGGTTGCATAATATGAAATGATAAAGAACTTGACTGCTGAAAGCCCAATCTCCAATACAAATATAATCACCAGACAGGAAGCAGAAACAAAGAATATTTTCCAGACTCAGACAGTCTGGAGGAGCTCTTTATTAAATTCACAGTATGTGACGTATACATCTGTATTTGATTTTAAGCAGCGCAAACAAGCCTTTTAATTCATGATGTCATAGGAAGGTTGTGAAAATCAGTGCTTGCATACAGAATTCACAGTTGGCTGACGACAAAACTGGGTTACAACTCACACGCTTTCACAGAATAATCATAAACTATCTCGGGGCGTATTGTGTAGTCAGATCTCCTTGCAGACTCATGCTAAGATATGTAGGAATGCAATGATTCATCAACAGCCACACGGTACGACATGATCACTGCAACATCCGCCAGCCAACCCCCCCTTCCCCTCCAAGTGCTGACTGTGTGGGATTTGAGCCTACCTCACGACAGCAGATAATCTCCTCTGCAGCCTCCACACGCTGTCGAGTGTCCGCCTCATTACACAACACAACCACTGCACACACACACTACTTTTTAAAAACTTTGTCAACTGTTGTTTCACAAACTACTAGCTAATATTCCCTTCAAATGCACCACTTAATTAAAATAGTTTTATGCTAAAAAACATTAAATTTGTTCTGTTTTTTTCTGCAGTCTATTGTGGCTAAAATTCACGCTCACTTGTGTGAGTCATTTGCGTTTTCCACCTCTTTGGTCCAAACTGACGTATCTCAACAACTACTGGACAGATTGCCGTGAAATTTTATGCAGATGTTTGTGTTTGTTGATTTGTAAAAACTTTGGTGATCCATTAACTTTCCATGTAAAGTCATCAGGTCAGCATTTTAATTTACTCAGTTACTCCCATCAGCCTCAGATGTACTTTGTGTTTTGTGCTAATTAGCAGATGTTAACATTGTGATTTGTAGCATGTTTGCATGCTTACGTTAAAGCATGAGTCTTCAATGTTTTGCAGGTCACGGACCCCTTAGCTGAGATAGAGCAGGGACCCCCAACTATGTACTGTATATTGCATTGAATATTTCCAGGTCTTCTCTCGTTGGCGACTATCGGTAGCTGCTGAGTCAGCAGCTACAGATAGTAGCATGGCTAATGGCTAATGCTAATGTGTTAGCCTCACCCTCTGCACTTTCGCCGGTCATTGCTGAGGTACATGGTATGTCAGAGTCTCACGCGTGAAGTTACAAAATGATCCATTGTGGCTCCCAGAGTGTCTGTACACTTTGGATACTATGTTGGCCAATATGTTTCAGTAATATGTAGCTAACTAGTTTGCTATTATGGATACAGTGAAGTACAGTGAAGAAGTAAGTTAGCGAGCCCACATGATTGCACAGGGATTCATGGATAGTCTCTTGTTAATTTTGTGTAAAAAAATATATACTTTTTTTCACAAACGGACCAGAGGCGAAATCAATAATTTTACTTTGCAGAACTCGGGAGTTGCTGGTCTACCGCTGCCTCGATCTGGTGGTTTGTTTGTGTTATCGTGTGGCTTTTGGTGAATCTGAACTAGCCCTAGCCAGAGTTTGGTTGGATTGGAGAGAGCGGTATTTAGCTAAGACTGTTTGCCCCCAGTTCTCCAAACTGGGGGGCATGCTGACAGTCATCTACTGTACTGTAGGTAATATACTGTACTGACTGTGGATAAGTACCGCATACAACCCCCACTTCAAAAAAATGCCTATAGTAAGTACAGGCTCACAGAGCTGCAAGCATGGCTCGTTTACTGGCCTTTACTAAATTCTTATTTTGCACTAATTTCAAATAGGCCCAAAAAGGCTCAAGTGACAAAATTGGTGAGAAAAATGAAAAGAAAAAAAACC
>JAJHUR010108073.1:0-13361 GCA_027495735.1 Lutjanus campechanus | reverse complement strand
TAACAGAACTAGCAGCAAGGACAAAGAGATTTGACTTTTTAATTTTGGCACCAGTACAACTACAGCTGCATAATATGATAAAAACTCTTATTGTGATTGTTTTGACTGAAATGGTGATATTAGTGGGAATGATCATTTTCTCATTTTCACTGGAAAAAATGAAAATTGTGATGATGTGACATTTGTTGGGCTTTCTTTCTTTTTTTTCTTTTTTTTAAACTTCTGGAGGATACGATGTTTTAGGTCAAGGCGTCTCTGCAGCACTGCAGTATTATGGTGGTGTTTTGTCACACATTTTCCTTTTAATTTGGTTATTGCACATGTCCTCATTGCAGTTCCAATAATATTGCAATTAATTTTCCAGCCCTAAATACAACCTGGCTTTATGTTAGACATTGCACATATTCTCCTTTAAACTTGGACATTCCTGTCTGACTGACTGAAAAACTTTGTACAGCTCCTTCTTTGACTTAAATAAGGTCATGTATGTAATTAAATATTTTTAGTATTTTGTATTTTAGTGACTGATCTTATGGTGATAAATATAAATGAAACAAATGAACACAACAAACAGAAAGGCTTTAAAGAGAAATATCAGTGTAGAGTGTCTTTATTTTTTACACCAGACCAAAATAATTACAAATTAACTTGTAGCTTATATATATAAGCAATAAACTGAACTAAAAGGTGTGATGTTTGTATTTAAACTCGTCTTCAAACATGTTTTGTCCTTTTCCTCCACACTCACATTTGTACGATCTAAACCTCTTTGATCTCCACTTTTCCACTCAGCACATACCGAGCGTCCAACCTGAAAGCCCCCGGCGACACCTCGGTGCCCTCCACCAACCTGCAGAACGCTTTCCGCATCATCAAGGAGGTACAGAAACGCTACAAGACGCGAGAGGCTGAAGAGAAGGAGAAGGAGGGCATCGTCAAGCAGGACTCGCTGGTCATCAACCTCAACCGCAGCAACCCCAAGCTCAAAGACCTCTACATCAGACCCAACATCGCACAGAAGAGGATGCAGGGCTCACTGGAGGCGCATACCAATGGTGAGAAAGCAGAGATAAAGTTGAGTCTATGTGCTGCCTAAACCTTGGGACTGTTTTTAGTTTAAATAAACAATTTCCTTGTGCAGGTTTCCGCTTCACGTCAGTCCGCGGAGATAAAGTGGACATTCTTTACAACAACATCAAACACGCCATCTTCCAGCCATGTGACGGGGAGATGATCATCGTTCTGCACTTCCATCTCAAAGTATGTTCATTTGTTTAACGCTGCTACAGACTCAAGTGATCAGCAACTGCTTCAGTTTAATATCTTGTTTCAGTGAGAGACAACGTGTATGGGAGTCATGTTAATGATGATGGCAGATCTTTACAAATCTGCTAGTTGTGGTGGCATTGCAGTAGGTGCTTCACCATCTTGTCTACTTCAGCCTGTTAAAAAACATCTTGACCCATGTTTTTTTTTTCCCCTTTTTTGTTTCTTTTGTATTGCTTGTTGTATTTTCTTTCTGTATGGGTGTCTCTTTGCTTATTTAGCCCAGTTTGTCTCTGGGAGGTCTATAGTGTAAAAACTTCTTGACTGACTTTTTAAATATTCTAAATAAAAACTATTAGTGTCAAATAAGATCTTAAACTGTTTAGTTTTGTGAATCCTGCATTAGAACCTTGCATTAGGAAAAATGCATCCAAAAGGGGTGCAGGTCTTGCAGTGTATATATATCTTTAGGATTGCTAATGTTTAATTTTGTGCATCACACTTCCGCCTCCCAGAACGCCATCATGTTTGGTAAGCGACGCCACACAGATGTCCAGTTCTACACAGAGGTCGGCGAGATCACCACAGACTTGGGCAAACACCAACACATGCACGACCGAGACGACCTGTACGCTGAGCAGATGGAGCGGGAGATGAGGCACAAGCTCAAGTCTGCCTTCAAGAACTTCATCGAGAAGGTGGAGACGCTGACTAAAGAAGAGCTGGAGTTCGAGGTGCCCTTCAGAGACCTTGGGTGAGTGAATCCGACTGCTTCGAGCGAATTCCACTAAAACAGACATGAGCGTAAAATATAAGGAGAGGATGGAGAGTGTGGATGCTGAATAAGCAAGTGGACTGTCTTTGTTTATAGGTTCCAGGGCGCCCCCTACAGGAGTACCTGCCTGCTACAACCCACGTCCAGTTCCCTTGTCAATGTGACTGAATGGGTGAGTGAGCATGCTGAGCTAATTTGTCACTTTATTTGTATTGATCGCGCGGTCGACAACTACAAAAGTAAACTAACTTGGAACCAATTACTACTGCTACTATTACTCTTACACACAGTTCTGAGTTGTCATGTTCAGTCCAGTGTTGTAATTCTAGGATTTTCTTCATATCCTTAATTTTATCTTTTGCTAGACATGAAACGAGTCTTAAATTGCATTCATAGTGATCTTAAGGGTCTTACCGAGTCTTAAATTAACTTGGTGAAACTCTGAGTCACATTGACAGAAATCTTAATGTTCTTCCCAAAATATTTCAGCAAGGCTTATGTCATGTTTGTCAAAACAGCAGATTTTAGTTAGTTACATTTCTGCTGTAACCTTTGACCGACTGTGGGGTCCCAGTGATCCTTCAGGGAGTCTCTTGAGCCATGTTGCTCCAGCCAGAATGAATCCCTATGGTGAGAGCTCAGGCTCGTTGTCGCCATCTGGTGGCTGAATCACAGTAGTGACACCAGTGAGCCTTTGATCATTCTGTTCCTCTGACTGAGACAAAACTGAAGTTGCCTCATAAATCTCTGGGGCCCCTTGTATTCTCCATTAATCTGCCAGTCAGATATGAATATTGAGTGTTTACCATTTTAATATGTTTGGGAGATTTATCTTGTTTCAGGATTTCTGCCAGTAATTTAATATGTCTTAAATAGGATTTTGTCAGGTCGTAAAAGTCAAATTATGAAGTTAATGTTACTTTTATAAAGTTGTATGACTTTTAAATGTGTTTTGTGACAAAAATTGTATTGATTTTAACTACTACAAATGAAACCAGCCTTGAAGCAGTAAACACTGTTTCAGACTACATGAACTTTTTTGCCAGTACTGGTGTGAAATTGGGCTTAAATTACAATTTTAATGGTCTTAAAAAGGTCTTAAAGGTTTTAACTTAATGTAAGCAGCTGAGACCCTGTTTTTTAACTATTTTGACTGTTTACTGGAAGATTTACTTCAAAGCCCCTGAGTGTATATTTAGAAATTGGTTAATAAATGTATTTCTGCATTTGCACTTACAGTTGTTAAAGAGGAGGAAAAGACATTCAGTGACACAGTTATCTATGGGATCGTGGTTATAATAGTGACAGTGCTATTAAAGTTTGGATTATATAACGGGCGATTAAGTGTTCATAAGATATTCCTTAAGATAAGATATTCCTTTATTAGTCCCACAGTGGGGAAGTTCCGGAAATGAATAAATTCATTTATTGCATCTCCATTAACATCATAATTATAAGAGAAATAGGTTTACCTACAATGAATGTTTCTTATCAGAGGAAACCAGAAATATGCAACGAGTTTTCATTTTGTCATTATAGGCTTTTCGAGGGTTTAAATTATTCTTCAGTATTTATGTGGATAACTCAAAACATTTGATTTCTTTAGTTCTCTTTGTTAAAAAAAATGTTTTTGTCTTTATCCAGCCGCCGTTCGTGGTGACTCTGGACGAGGTGGAGTTGGTCCACTTTGAGCGAGTGCAGTTCCACCTGAAGAACTTCGACGTGGTCATCGTCTACAAAGACTACAACAAGAAGGTCACCATGATCAACGCTGTGCCCGTCAACTCCCTCGACCCCATCAAGGAGTGGCTCAAGTAAGGCAACAACACAATAAAAAATGGTTTTATAATCAAGTAATCAATGGGACTGGACATACTATCTGCAGCTAAACTGACATTCTACTGGACTCATCAGCGTTTTATTGTTTGTGCACATTTTATGACTGTATACTCATAGACCTCTCTCTTGGTTGTGGTGATTCACAATTTCCAAAAAAACCTTGAAAAAACTCTTCTATTGACTGCTCTGTTTTATACACACTCCTCTTAATTGGCTGGTATGGGACCGAAGTAATCGGCAATTGTTGGGCTAAAAACGAGGCTTCACTTACTCGACTGTTACAGGCCACATTTTGAACTTTGGTTTAAGGTTTTCTATGAATGTCCATGGAGCCGCAACAGAGCATCAGCAGATCAGTTTCATACTCGATATGTTGAGATCCACAAAAGTTGGGTGTGGTAGAAGATGAGTGAATCCTTGTTTTTGTTACTTTTGCCAGCATCTCTGCTGTGCATCTGTGGTCACCATATTGGAACAATAAAGATTCGCTAGTAAACGAATAAGAGATACAGACTTCACAACAAAATCAACTTTAAGTCCCTGGAGTCTCAACCCATTTTCAAGATTTTTTTTTTTTTCTTTTTTGAAATAATCATGAGAAATTTGAACACAATAGGTTTACCTGTTGGAATTAAATTCTGGTGACAGCTTAAATTACAATGTTCTCAACAAATAACAAATTATTCCAAATAAGAACAAATTGCTTCTGGCAGTAGTGGTGGCACTGCAGTAGGTGCTTCACCATCTGTTGCCTGATAAAGATCTGCTGAGTGACCTCTTCGAGTTGTGTATTTTAAAATGTTTTCTGTCTCTTTTCTCAGCTCATGTGACATCAAGTACACAGAGGGAGTCCAGTCCCTGAACTGGACCAAGATCATGAAGACCATCGTCGATGATCCTGAGGGCTTCTTCGAGCAGGGCGGTTGGTCTTTCTTGGACCCAGAGAGCGAGGTACGTTCAAACGCACAAATAATCTGATAATTCCTAATGTCCTTGTGCATAAAATAATGGTTCATACCAGGTTTTGCAACCCTCTTTCCATTCATTTCTTTTCTATCATAACTTTTCTGTTTTGTTTTTGTCTCAGGGGAGTGGCGCAGAGGAAGATTCAGAGTCAGAAATGGAGGATGAAACATTCAACCCATCTGCAGATGAAGAAGAGGATGAGGAGGAAGACAGTGACGAGGACTACGACTCTGAGACGGAGGACTCTGGTAAGATCTTTGCAAGTTTTTTTTTTGTTTAACACCTGTGATGGGCACAAACCTGTTGCTGAAACAGTTGTACTCTGAGATGGATTTAAAACTCAACATTTTCAGCATTGACTGGTGTTTTTTCAGATCCTTTCCATGTGTACACCTGCACACAAGAGTCCTTACTGTCTGTTGTCTCTCCCAGATTACAGTGCGTCAGTCGGCAGTGAGGAGGAGAGCGGTAAAGACTGGGACGAGCTGGAGGAAGAAGCCAGGAAAGGTTCGTATGTGTGGAACATGTGTGCAACTGTGTCAGAGTGGCAGGACAGGAAGGTATTCAACTGCAGAAATCCTGTTTGTTCAGATGCAGTTTGACTGCCTGACAAGAATTTGGTTTGACATATAATGACTCCATAGATTTTTCGGTGTATTTTATTTAGTTATTTTAACTCGAAATTGCCATTTTACATTGAAAGATCAAGGCTTTGGTTTAGGAGCTTAGCTTAGGTCTTCCCTCCTCTTGCAAGTGTCACCCACACATAACCCATTAATGGAAACCTGCACTCTCTACATGAGTGTTTGGTGCTGATATGGTTTAAATATTTTTTAATACATGTCTGATATCTTTCTACATTACTCTTGGGGTGTTCTTTCACATAACCAAGATTATAGCTACATCAAATTATTCCAGTGGATGTGCATGAGAGGGTATCTGGTATATATTTTCTACCTTGTAATGGGTCCTCCTTAAAAAAAAAAAAAAGAGAGAGAAAAAGAACAATGTATTGAATACAGATTTGGACATCAATTACAATGGCAACTGTTGAAGCTTCAAAGCAGGTTTACCCTAAGATGTTGTCCAGGGGTGCCCTGAGCCAAAACAAGTATTAATTCTTATATTTAACAAAACTTTTATGATTTAAGAACCTAATTTTCTCAGGTTGATATGAAAATGCTGTCCTGCTTCATATTATTTGGGTTATTTCAACTGTTTTTATGTAAATGCATTCTTTAATACAGAGTACAATTTGATTTCCTTACACCAGAACTGTGTATATTGTTTATGAATGCTGATTTTTACTGTTGTCGCCCTCTAGCTGACAGAGAGAGCCACTACGAGGACGAGGACACCTCCACCAACAAGAAGAGGAAGGTCCGGTCAACAGCCCCGCCCAGCAAGAAGAAGCGACGGTCCTAAATGTCTCTCACATGCGCGCACACACGTACTGCCAAACCTAGTTGACCCTCAACCTTTCCTTCTACCCCAACTGGCTCTTTTGACTTGTACACTTGACACAAACACACACACTCAGACACACACAATGTGTATATAGACGTAGAGGCTCCTTATTTCCGTGTTGGTCAGTAAAGTGTCATGTTGAAATGGTAAGGAAGAACCAGCAGGACAGTCACACACACACACACACACACACACACACGCACATACACACACTTACACATACACACTTCATTCATTAGCTTTTTTTCCCCCTCTCTTCATTCCTTGCTCATTCTCTTTTGTTTCCACCTCCCATCTCCATCCATCCATCAGGGTTTCATGTTTGTGTGTGTGTGTGCATGTGTGTTTAAATGGGTTTTTATTGCGAGCATTGTTTATTTTCTGTTAAAAAAGATAAGTTTCTTAACTAATGGGTAATAAAAGAACAGACTTGACACATCCTCTGCCAAGTATTTTATATAAAAACTGAGAAGCTTCTGATTCACCCCGATCCTCTGTCCTCTCCACCTCCTCGTCTACGTTTAACTTTCCCCTCATGTTTTCTTGAGTGTTTGTTAAATCGTGCTAATAAGATGGAACATTTGTCTTTTTTTGAGGGGGGCAGATACGTTTTCTGATTCTTTCTTTCTTTTTTTAAACGGGGGTTTGTAAATGCACACAGGCACACACACATACACACTGTCTCTCACATTTGTCCTCCTCTCTATTCCCTTTTTTGTTTATTCTGAGTAGATGCGTTGTTGTACTGTTAATTCTGAAAATCCTGTTTTTGTAATAAAATTAAAAGGAACTGTAGTTTGTTTTGAATGATGCGTCTTTCTAAAAGCCTGATCGTGCTTCTGTCTGCAAGTTCAGGAATGTTGATGCTGTTTTTAGTTATACATAATGTATGATTTTTAGGAGCCCTAAATAGCACAGCAAATTGAGTATTTTTATGGTTTTGGACAAAAGACACTTGAAGATGTCAAGTGCATTTTGAAGACATGGTTAGCATCAAGTCATTAGAAAGCAAATTTACTTTTATATGCAGCAAATCAGTGGATCAGAAATCTACTTATCTGAGGTATTTTTTTTTCTTACTCCATTAAGTAAAGATCATCACCTCCGTGTTAAATCATTTTTTACCATTTGCCTGATAGGGTGAAAAAAGAATTGCTTATGCGCCCCTCTAGCAGCAACAATGTGGCATCGTACTGATGATCTGTTTGTCATTTTGGGCTCTGAGCACTGTCAGGAGGATGTTCTCTGCCTTTAACATGCCTCAGTGGGATGTGTCAGACATGCTCAATAGGCTGGCCAATCCATCACAGTGGTGCCTTCAACATCAAGGAAGGGTCGTGGAGATCTGACCTGTGTGGGAACAGACATTATGTAGCATTAAGATGAAATCATCACCAACAGTGCCTCCAAATGGCCTGACAGTCGGCTCCAGGATTTCATTGCAGCATCGTACAGCTGTTAGACCAAACCAGCACTTTCGGCAGCCCAGACTGTACCTATCAACTTCAGCTCGGTCAGCACACCAACCTTTTTTTGGCGCCTCCACTCTCTACCACACCTATGGTTGAAACGGTCTTTGAAGACCTCCAGTGATGAAGTTCTGGTGAAGTCCAATCATGCCGTACAGTGCTCTGCAGTGAGAAAAAGGGTGGCCGCTTGACTTGCTCTTGTGCCATTGTCATGGATTTGATTCCTGATAGTCTAGCTGGATAAATGAATTCATGCTAACAGGGTGGAAGTCAGTATCAAAGTGTTGAGCCATATATGTGTGATTTTGACAAGATTTTGATCCAAAAAAGCTACTGAAAAAACATTTGTTTGCTGGCTAACTAAAAAGTAAATGTTACTCTTTTTTTCTAGCAAACTAAACAGTAAAAAAGTTGTATTGTTTTCCAGCTAACTAAAATAGAAACTACATTACACATTAGAGAGTAGTGGGCTCTTGAGTGTTAAAAGTAAATTGTGGCTTAATGAACCCCTGAGGCTCCCTGTGCTTTACAACTAAAACCTGTTCTGCTTTGGAAAATCATGTCATGTCACTCAGAGAGGAGAAAGCATTTGCGAAGAGGAAAGTGTTCAGGACCAAAAACTTGTCTGGTAACAATGTTTACCTCACTTGAGCAAATAACACCATTTCTTACATAGTATCCTGTTAGTGCTCAACACAGTTTAGTAACCAAAGTTTTGCATGTGTGACCAGACAGAAGAATAAAAAATCCTGATTAAGAACAAAGAAGTAGCTGCAGGTAAGTGAAGACCATTTTACAAAGAGTTGAAGTGCACTAAAATGTCTTTGTCTTATATGATTGAGTTTGATCCTTGAAATAACAGTATTTGTTGTCAGCTGCAAAGGTGTGTGCTTTACTGAGATATTGATAGTTCATTCTTACAGCACAGACTCATTTCTAGGATCTTTATTTAAGTTACTGAATTGATTCACGGGTTTTTAGAGACCTCACTACAGCAGCAAATCAGAAAAGTGGAAGACTAGTGTTAAATCTAGTCAGCTGCAACAAGTTGTTCTCAGATCCTTTACATAATTAAAAGCAGAAACACCACAGTCTCAAAAATATCACAAGAAAAAGTACTCATGTAGAATGACTCCTTTCAGTGTTTATACTGTTTGTTTTTTATGTATTTATTTAACTTTTTCAGAGTTACCAAGACATTATCATGTGGTGGGAAAAAAATGCCTCACCAAGTGGAAATTTCATAATTTTCCGTTTTTAAATCAATCAATAAATAAATTGTGCACAACAAAGGAAAGCCGCTGAACAAATTAATAAACCAAACATCAAACACAACAATCTATTTTCGATGAATCATTTTCAGCCTTTTTTTTTTTTTCTTTTTTTTTTAAATGTCTTAAGTCTGTGATTTCAGCTTCTTAAATGTGATTATTTTCTGGTTCATCTCCTCCTCTCTGATGGTAAAATTAATATATTTGAGTTGTGAAAAAACAAGACATCTGAGGATTTCATCTTGGATTCAAGTATTTTTCACCATTTTCTGACATTTCATGGACCAAACAACTAATTAGTTAATTGAGAAAATAATAGACTGATGAGTAAATGTTGTAAATAATCATTAATTACACCCAGCTGTGTGTAAGTATGTGTACACACAAAATGAACTTAAAGTGAAATAACAACAAACAAAAAAACTAAGAGTATCCACAATGCAGGTTCATTACTGATGCATAAATGTTTAAGTAGCTTTGTACTTTGAATTAGTACTATTACTTTGTGGTTGTCCAGTCCATAAAAATGTATCATATTTTATGATGCGTCTTGGTTTTTGTGTGTAAAATTTTGATGTGCAAAGTAACTATCCTTCAAATAACCATTGAAGAGTAAAGAGTATCTTTTAGGAAGTCATTGAGTGCAAGAAGCAACATTCTTGAGTAAAGTACAAGTACCTCAAATTGTGCTTAATTATAGTGGCCGAGTAAATGGAACCACATTCCACCTCTACCTGGAGCTTTGTCTACTTTTTAAGTGACACATTTAGAAATGTCAGCTTGTTTCTATTTTAGTACACTGTTTAGTGTCGGGGGGAAAGGTAATTGTTGAAGTGTGTGTTACAGGAAAACAACAGTGTGAAGAAAGCTGACTGGACATGGAGTGGAGGCTGTCTGTCCTCTTGTTCCTCACAGGTAAATGCTTTCAGAAGACTCACAGTGTTATTTATTGGTATTTATAGGGTCAATGAAATGCAGCATGGAGCAAACAAAGAGCCAGTTTGAGCTTGAAATGTGTTTATTCAATATAATACATTTAAAAATGAAAAAAAATTAAATGATATTAAGAGATGTTTGTTGATTTTAAGATGTCGTTTAAAATTGTTGGACACTGAGGACAAATTAGAGCTTCTCTGCTTCATGAGACTGATTAAACTAGTGCTGCTGTCGTGGCTGATAATGCCTGACTTCAGACTGATAGCAGTGTCCTCCATCCATAGGTCTGTGTTCTCTTGCCCGCTGCCAGTACCACTTCATCGGTACCACCCTTCCCTGGTTGAAGGCCCAGGCGTACTGCAGAGAGCGGTACACTGACCTGGCCACCGTCTTTAACATAGAGGACATGAACCGGGTGGTGAACACAGCTCAGGTCTCCACTGGAGGCTTTACGAAGAAGGCATGGATCGGGCTATACGATAACCTCACCAGCTGGAGGTGGTCATTCTCAGACAGCAGTTACTATGGAGACATAAAGGGTGACTACAGGAACTGGGATTTTGGTCAGCCCGACAACTTCCTTGGGAACCAGATGTGTGCAAAGATGTGGAGTGGAGGAGTGTGGGACGACTCGCCATGTTTCCTGAGAAACCCCTTCATCTGCTACGATGGTCTCAGTTCAGATTTTATAAGTAGACTCATAGATGGGTACATAAATGGCTTCGACTTGGTTGCACCAACAAAGATGAATTTAATCTAAACTTCATTCAACTTCATTGGTGTAATCTACTTAAATACCTAGAATTTAATAAACATGGAGATGCTATCTTCCCCAAATAAAAATAAATGTGAGTGCTGTTTGGGCTTAGTAATTATAAACGAATAATTAATTGTTAGCTTGCTAGCTAAAAAGTAAAAAAAAAAAGTTATGTTTTCTACCAAGCCAAAAAAGAAAAAAAAAAGATGTTTTCTAGCAAGCTAATAAGAAGGAAATGTTACATTGTTTGCTAGCTAGCTAAAAGTTAAAAATAAAGTTATATTGTTTGCTAGCTAACAAAAAAGAAAAAAAAATTCATTGCTAACTAGGAAAAAGACTGGCAAAATGTTAGTGTGTGCAAGCTAGCCAAAAAGTAAAACAAAAAAGAGAGAAAAAAAACATATTGTTTGCTCGCTAGCTAAAAAGTAAAAAAAAAAGTTGTTTCCTACCAAGCCCGCACAATAAAGATATGTTTGCTAGCTACCTAAATGTTAACAAAAGTTATATTGTTTGCTAGGTAGCTAAAACATAGCAATTTTATATCGTTTCCTACATAGCTAAAAAAAAAAGTTAACAAAACATTACAGTGTTTTCTTGTCTAATTGGTGTGTTATCACTTCACAGTGACGGATGTTAAACTACGATCTTTGAAGGTCTTTCTCTGATCTCTCCTTTCTTTTCTTCATTAGGGACAACTAGAACCAATCAGAGGTTCATTTTTGTCGAACAGGATCTGAGCTGGTCTGACGCTCAGAGGTACTGCAAACAACGCTACACAGACTTGGCCAGTGTTAGAGATGAGAAAGAGAACCAGGAAATACAGCAGCTGGCCAAAAACAAGAGCGTCTGGATTGGTCTCTACAGGTCTGGAGCCTAACATCACTTTGTTTGAGGGACCATGACTTTACCCAGATGAACAGACATCCAATAAGTTTTTCATAAATCCAATAAAAAAACATGATTAGAGGTCCTACAAAATATTTAATGCCAGGCCTTTGCTTCTTTGTGCAGGACACGGGAATGGTCAGACCAAAGTACCTCCACCTACCGCTACTGGAAGCAAGGCCAGCCTGATAATGTCGGAGGGAAGCAGCACTGCACTGCCACTGATCTTGGCAATGCAGGCCTGTGGTCAGATGAGCAGTGCAGCAGAGAGCTTGCTTTTATCTGTTATGGGGAAAAAGGTGAGTCAGTAAAATTTGTGAAAAGCCTCAGTGGCTATCACTGCTTATGCTAGTTCTTCATTTTAGTCTGAACAAACCATGCAAATAACACCAATGTATCAAACTTCTCCAAAATATGTGTACAGATTGTCTTTGATCAGAGATTTCTTTTGTGTTTTCTTTTTTTTTTTTTTTTTTTTTTTGCATTTGGCAGTTTTGTCCATCACCACCACCACCACCACAGTGACCCCAAACAAAATTACCACCGTCAAGGGAGACTCACTCAGTACAGAGATTACTTCTACTGAGCAGCCTTCAACCTCACTGGTGCATCGAACAACATCCATTCCTGGTGAGAGAAACAGGTTTAATGTATGGAAGCATGTCAGTTGAAAATCAGTCAGAGTAGGGACCCCTTTCAAACACCACATGTGAACTGGACCTAGGAAGAATGGGCAGTTGCTATTACTTACAAATAATTCACTATGTTTTCTCAACTTTTCTGTCAAAACTCGCCACAAATTATTTCATTCCACCACCACAGTGACAAATAAAAGACCCACCGCTGGGACTGAATCAGCCACTGGTCATCTGAGTGCAGGGGTGACTTCTTCTGAACAGCCTTCAACTCCAAACGTGGACCAAACGAGACCCAGTATCGGTGAGTGAAATTATTTTTAGCTTCATTAATGGTGGTTAAATCACACCCCGTGAATACTGTGTCTCTATTTTGCAGATGAATCTTCACACCAACCACTTTTGTCCGCCACTTCCACCACCACAGTTTCACCAAACAAAATATCCCCGATCAAGGGAGACTCAATCAGTACAGAGATTACTTCATCTGCACAGCTTTCAACCCCAGAACTGGATCAAACAACATCCATTCCTGGTTAGAGACATGTTTTTTTATTCTTCACTAGGGACCTTCATATTTTTTTTCACATTATTTGTCCCAGACTCACCGCTACAACCTCTACGTCCTCTGCTTGCTGTGCAAACGGTTGAGCTAACCTTAGGACTGGATTTAGCTAAATTCATACACTGTATGACTCACAAATCTTATAGCCCGACCTGACTGTTCACATTTCATCGTGGATTACGTTTACTAGCAAGATTGTAGTCTGATTTTAATCCTGTGTTATAGAGTGAAACACTTTTCTTTGGTCATGTCTGGAAGGGAACTCTTGATTTGCGAAACTCTGGCGAGGTTTGTGTATGTTGTTCCTTCACTGCAAAATTGCACAAAGGTTAAAATGATTGCTGTTGTCTGCGGGTCTGGGGTTGCCTTCAGGACTCAACCATCAGTTTCTCCCTCCTTTGTTTGTGTCTCTTCCATACATCTGTTTACACCAATGTAAACAGAAGCAATGGTAAAAAAAAAATAAAACAAAATAATATATATATACTATATGTATATATATATATATATATATATATATATATATATAA
>JAJHUR010108071.1:1155-19326 GCA_027495735.1 Lutjanus campechanus | reverse complement strand
AGCAGACATAACCATATGACTAAAGAGGCCAGTTTAGGTTATATGTAATTTACAGAGCCATTACGGGAAGGGACTATTTATCAAATCACATTAAAACAAACACCAGAGCCACTTTTAAGAAAACAAAGAGACTACTAAACACAATTAACTGCATGAACAAACACCAGATGTTTTATTTTGTTTGTAGTGTCTAATGGTTTGAAAATGGACTTTAAAAGTAAGCCTCGCTGACATCATGGCATGAGCTAATGGGTATCCTGATAAACTAATTAACTAAAGTACACCTTCATATCTCTTACCGTTGAAGTGGAGCTGTAGTCCATCCTGCAGGTTGCCCCTGGTCTTGGCACAGCGCTGAGCAACAGCCTCTGTTCGCTTGGCGATGGAGGTGAGGTCAGAGGACAGGCATGACAGCTCCTGCGAGGGATGAGACCTGCACAGGGCACTCAGGGCATCTCTAGCTGAGTCCATGTCTGCCCTCTGCTGCTGCACAATGCTCTGCAGGTCCTGTTAATGACAAGTAGTAAGAAATAAGACAAGGCTTCATGAATATTCATAATTAGGGTTACAGGTGGGTGGAAAGAGCAGAATCATTGACCTGAACTGTACCACCTTGCTAATGTGTCCTGTGTATTAAAGAAACTTTCTATCCTTTGTCTTAAGTTAAGATAGGAAGAGTCTAAGATACAATTTTTTCCAATTTGGCCTGTCTTATCTCAGGTTAAGAAATCCTAAATACTCAATCTGACACAGTTAAGCAAATTGTATGTCTGTTACCTAGCAACCAACACTACTTTTCACATCTCACCGAGCTTAACATCTTTGTCCCCGCTGGTTTTTTAAACACACTGAAACATACAAAACAACACAAGCGGAAAAAAAAAAAAACTATGAGCGCTTAACTTCAAGACAGATGAATTTGAAGTTTAGGTAACATCTGTATGGAGATATAAGAAGAACACTAACTTGTGAGATAAAAGAGAGTGGGCTCGGTTAGCAGACACAGTCGCCATGTATCCAGCATCCATTGTATAAAAGCAACAAAACAGCAGCCATATGAGTAACACACATTATCTAACACTATGATTTCCACTTGTTAGCTAACAATATTATTAGCTAACACTACTACTAACAGTACTGTAAGCTACTGTTAGCTAAACCTACCATTAGTAAATAAGTTAGCTACTAAGTGGAAAGTGACAGTTAGGAGAGCTTAACATGTCATCCTAAAGAATTCATGAGTTCAGGATAGGAACACTAACTTAGGAACTGAGGAGTGAGGAATCAGGAGGCTGTATAGTTTGCTGAGGTTATTCAAAAACTGTGAATCATGTCTGTTAGTTGACAGTATCGTTAGCTACTTCTAGCTAATGCTACAGTTAGCTAACTACTGTTAGCTAACACTACTGTTTACTCGCTACTAGGTGGAAAGTGAAAGTTAGAACAGCTTAACGGTTATCCTAAAGTTAGAAGAGTTTATTCAAGACTTGCAAAAGATGCTTGTGTAAGTTTTCCTGTCTTAAGTTATGAGAGGAACATTGATTCAGGAACTATTTATCTGCACAGTTTGTTTTTTTCATAGATCAGGTCCTAATCCTAATTACAACTGTTACCAAACAGTTTTTGATCTATTTGAAGAGTACGATACACATGGTCCGTGCTCAGAAATTAATTCAGGGACTTGAGTAGAAGAGTGTCCTGCTATAATCATCATAATAATTATATTTAATTCATGTGTTCTATTTCAATGGATTATTCTTTTGTGTGTATTTTTTAATGCCTTACAATGTATATTTTCACTTTGAGTAAAGCACTCTGAATTTCCTTTGTGTTTGAAAGGTGCTACACAAATAAACTTGTCTTGCCTCACCTAGTTATGGTCCGTTATTTAAATAGTTAAGGGATGACCAGTCTAAATATCGTATGGTTACTATGTTAATGTCATACCTTCACTGTACCGATGTCTTCAGGAGAAGTGGCTTCAGTGAGGTCAGATAATGAACCCTCGACTGCCTTCAGCCTCTCGGCCATCTGGGACATGAGATCCTCTAGTCGCTGTTTCTGGAAACTGAAGTAGGTCAGAGTGTGTTTGGCCTGGTTGTACACCTCCTGTGCATGGGCCATTTTCTTCCTCAGGTCTGACTCCAGGACCTGGTTAAATGAAGATATTTAGGAACATTTTACAACCAAAAGCCCATATAAGTAACAAGAGAACAAGTGCTGTCATGTGCTTTTCATGTACTTTTTAAGTATGTCTGTGTAGAACTTTGTGGTTTTGGTTTTGCAGGATTTGAAGTTTTGTACTAATTGTAAATAACATTGATTGCAAAAAAAGACACAAAAACAACTCAGTGCAAAATACTAATTTCACAGCATTTACAACTTGTTCCCCAATAGTAAACATTTACAGGACCAGCATAGTGGCATCGAGCAGTGAGTTTGCAGATTGCATTGCATTATATCAGATCCTCAGTGTAAGATTACGTCCCGCCTAAAGGACAATGGAGTAAATATTCTTCTTCAGACAAATGCCCCTGTATTTCTCTTCCTCATCACGCTCACCTGCATTTGTAACGGGGTTTCCTGCAGTCTGGCTCGCTCCTTCAGCTCTGTCACTCTCTCCTGCAGGGCATCCAGCTTCTGCTCCCTCTTCTCCACCTCAGCCTGTAGATCAAAGTGCAGGACATTTCAATTAAATCACACTCACCCGCTGTGAACTGAGTATTTCACCACCGTCATCATTCACACGCTCTCTCATGCAGACTGTCCACTGTGCTCTGACCTGAAAGGTTGCAAGCTGGGCCTCTGTCATGTCTTTATCGCTGAGATTGGTGACACTGTCAGTGAGATCAGCGATGGAGTTGGACGTCCACTGGTTAATGTCCTGCTCCATGGACTTGAGGTCATCCCACAGGGTTACACAGTAGCCAAGCCTCTCTGTGTTTGTTTGGATTCTCTCTGAGACCTGAAGGAACCAGCAGAATACATCTCAATCAACAGGAGAGGTGGAATCTCTCCTTCTCTTTGTGTTTAGTTTTCTCCCTCTGTAACGAGGAACGGTATGTTTTACTGGGAGATGGAAGGAAAACGAGACTTAATTGGTTTGACAGATGTGGGGATGAGGAGTGAGACAGAAAGGCAGATAACGTGTCTAGACTTGTTTATATTTCTGTCTCATTTGTGACAGCTGAGCAGCCAACTAAATCCCACAAGAGGAGAAAATGGAAAAAAAGGGGAAAAAACAGACAGAAATAAATATCATTAAAAGAGGAGAGCAGCGCAAGAGCTGCACTGTGGACATCATAATTGATTTTTGACAGTAAACAACAGCACAAATCTCCTTATAGTTTTTATAGTCATCGTTATCATATTTCAGTTCCACACCTGGGTAAAACAGACAGTTTTTGTGAGTCCAACATGTCATGATGAGGACAGTTATTAATGTCATAAAATAAAAGTTTTATTTCACCATGTCAGAACGGGTAGCTTTAGGACATGAATGTATTATGCATTTGTCTAAATAAAAAAGCAGCTCTTTACCAAAATAACTGCATGGTACAACATGTGTTCAGGCCCTTTGCTACTATTGAGGACACTGAGGTTATGTCCTTTTTGTGGGCATTCTTTAATTCTTCTCTTAAAATATTAAATTAAAAGTGACAAATTGCTTAGTTTTTGTGAACAAAAGTTGATATGCATCATCTCTACATGCGCAACTTGTTACATATTTTTATTGTTTTGGTATATATTAAATTTAAAGAGCTTTTTAGACATTTTACACACTAATTTATCATTATTATGCCATGTGATACTTTGAGGTTATGGCTTATTGTTTTCATGAGTTGGGTAATGAGTGTTGGAACACTTGACAGGTAATTTAGTGCAAAACCTGAAAGATGCTGCAGTTAGTTTGACAGTGAAAGTGATTTCAATGCAGTAAGAAACTGAACTGAAAAAGTCATTTCAAAATTGGCTATATTAATCACTTACCTTGGATCAGATTCAGATTCTAGCCCAATTTTCATCTAGTTTATATGTCGGCAATCACATTATTTCCGAAGTGATTATTTTTACTCAAAATGCAATAAAATGCATAGATTTATATTACAGTCATCAAAAATTTCTCAAGGGGGACATAGAACTGATGACTTCATTATTTCTAAAATCCTGTCTACGGGCCTCTCGTGTTATCAAGTTCCGCTCACCTCCAGCCACTGGTCTCTTAACGTCTCCATGTCTCTCTGGATCGAGCACGCATCAGAGTTGGGAACCTTCTCCAGCTCTCTCTGCAGGTCCTCCACTGTGCTGATGAGCTGGTCCATGTCTTCCTGTTTGTCTCTCAGCTCGGATTGGACCGTCTCATGCTGGAGGGACAGAGAGCAGCACAGAGGGAGTGACAACAGATCACCACTAGAGGGAGAGATACCGTACAAACTGGGAGGGAGAAGGGGGTCATCATGCACATCACAGTCTGGTATGTGTAAATCTGTAGCTGCAGAAGTACATAGAGAAGTGAACTAATTCTCAAGTGAAAGCTATGATTCTTTAAAAAAAAACAATTAAATGTTTTTATTATTGTGTAATAAAGTGATAATGATACAAGTATGAACAATACAAAACATGGCGTTGGAAGAAGAGACAGAATAGGTAGCAGCATCACAAAATAACAAAAGAAAAGATCTGACATGCATAACTCTAGTGTCTTAAGGATATGACAATTGCTGATCAAGAAAAAAAAACTTAAAATGTGCACATGGACTCATCAGCACTGATAACACTTAATTGTTTTATGCTTGCACAGCTGCAAGACAACGGATACAATTCAGCCCTTGGCTTTCCTCACCCTATCACAAAAAAATCAGACATAATCAAAACAGAACAAAACACACAGAGATAAAGAAAAAACAAACAACCAGAAAGGAAAAAAGGAAAACAAGCTCGACCAAATTGAAAGTCTCGAAAGTTTTGAACATCTTGAAAAACTTGAAAACTCGTTTCTTAAAGCTACTACATGGAACTTTCATATTTTGTTGATTTTGCAGGCCCCTGTGGACAAAAGCTGTAATGTTTCCACTGGCATAAACACAAAATATAACATCAAAATTAAAATTATTGAAATAAAAACCTCCTCCTGCTTCCTTTTAACTGGCTAACATACTACTCACTGTAACTTTGCCTGAGAAAATGTAAACACAGGCTTGTTTCATCTGATTTCAAGGAGTATCCGACCAGGTGGCAGGCATTAAGCAGAGAAAATAGCCAGTCTACTAATGAATGACCTTGTTAACTTATGTAGGTCACATAGGGGTGTCAGAAATCAACTGAGACTGTTTCATAACAGGTTAAAAACTCCTTGTAGTGGCTTTAAGCTAAATTAAATAAATAAAACCCACAAAAGTTACTGACCCGTGTGAACGTCCTTTTGGCCTCCTCAGCGTTATGGTTGTGGTCGGGCAGATTGTGAGCAACGGCCTGAGCGTTCTCCACAACAGTGGCAAGAATCAACTTCAGGTGGTGGAACTGGCGGAGTAGATCCACCACAACTCCACTTTGCTCCTGACTGCATAAGAAAAGAGAAGAAAAACATCAAGGCTATTAGTTGGCACATCATTTGGCATTGGACTATGCAGTATCAACCGCCACCCCCTCCCACCCCCCAAAAACAAACAATGCAGAGACTCGTACAAAAATAATCCCTCTCAGTCATCACCCACAACCCACCATAAGTGTGTGGTGGCGCCTGCATTTGCAAAGATCCCGCCCCTTGCCTGTACCTTCTTATTTTCTCATTATTTTTCTGTGCTTGGAAGGCTTTACCAACACAAAACGTCTGTATTTGTTGTCCTGGCAACTGGCAACTTTTTTTTTTCCCCAACTCTCTGCTTCTCTAAACTCGGCACAGTGGGACCGAAAAACAAACACAGCAAAAGAATTTAAATGAGATGAATAAGTCAAAATCCCTCTCTGTCATTCCCCCCTCCTTACCCGTTGGTGATCAGAGTCCTGACGTTCTCCCAGGCTGTCTGCACCAGTGCTACCTCCCTGAGAGCCTCCCCAGCCAGCTCACTGTCTCTCCGGGCCAGCTGGCTTCCCTTCTCCTCTAACCACCGCTGGGAGTGCTGCAGGGACTGGAGCTCATCCTCCAGCTGGACGAAGAAACGCAGCCTGGGAGAAATAGATGCAGGAGAAAACAATAGGGATTACTAGTCTGAGTCCAACATAATATATCTCAATTTTCAGGAGATCAAATTTAAATGGATTTCTTCATCTATAGTTTGGCTTTATTCATGCACTGCATAGCCTGGAGAAGTTTGGTAAACAGGAGGTCAAATTGCAAATGCAAAATAATAATGATCTTTTCATTGTGTATGTTTCTAAGTCAAATTCATTCAATAAAATCTGTCTCTTATTCAAATACTGGAGATGTGGTGCTATTTTAGATGAGTCAAATGCAAAAGAAATTTCACCTATAGATCTTACTTAAGAGATAGTTCAGATTTTCTGAAGTGTGGTCATACGAGTTACTTATCAACAGTCAGTGTATTATCTGCAGTAGATGGCAGTCGGCATGTCCCCAGTTTGGGGAAGCAGCCGGGGTCCTGGTGTAGGAAGCTAAGTAATGTACGGATTTTACAGTCCCACTTAAAAAAAATTAATTTCACCGCTTTACCTTGTTGTCAGACAGTAATTTAATTTGCTTATCTAACAACAAATAAGGTGAGGCCTGAAAAAAGCTATACAATGTACATATCTGGGAGGATGAATTCAAGGGGAAAAAAACACCTTTTTCAATGTTACGTACAGTTTACAAATAATTGATACTAATATTGAGTTAATGAGTAATGAGGTCATACAGTATCTGCTGATACCAGCTATGCTGATAGTGGCTTGAAGTTCCTTGATTACCAGGTACTGTACATACCTGTTTTGGAAGGCCTGTACAGAGCTCTCTCTGGCCCCTTCTTGCCTCGCTTCATCCTCCAGTTTTTTCAGATTCTTCATCACTTCCTCTCTCCTCTCCCTGAAGGAGCTCCACAACGCCCCTAAAGCGTCTGCTTCACTCTGCCTCCACCCCACACCCCTCTGAACCTCCTCCAGAGCCATAGTGAGGGCCACTGCCTGTCCCCTGCACGATGTTCTTCCCCGAGGATGGCTAACATCTTTGGAGCCCCGCCACTCGGCCCCACACAGGTGAAGGTGTGCTTTGCTTAGCTGGCAATCTAACCCGACCGCCTCAGCCTCGAGCCTGGCCACGTCTTTAGCCACTTCGCCTATCCCACGATGCAGCTCTTCAGCTTTGGAGCGGTCCCAGCTCCCCCTGCCTTCCACTGCCTCGTGAAGGCGGCGCACAGCCTTAGCTGCCGCTCCGTGCTTCTGAAGGAAAGTCTTTAACTCAGTCAGGCACTCTTTACGGAGCAGCAGGAGTCGCTGGGATTCACTGAGGGGCTGCAGGCAGTCCTCCCTCCAGCCCTGGAGCTGCTGCTGGGCCTCCGGGGTGGAGCAGCGAAGCAGAGAGGACTCTCTTTGCTGGAGGGTCTCTCTCAGCGATGCATGTGTCTGTAGTTGTACCTCATGCTCCTACAACAAGATGACTCAATTAGACAAATTTGTATAAGCTCCAGCAATCAATATAAACTTGCTTACTGTAATTGCTTTGATAAACAAAAGCCCATAAAGGACATCATTGTTGACAGTAAATTATTGATTTCACACCTTCAGCTTAGTAATTGCAGCCTCAAGATCAGCAATATCAACCTGTGAAGAACTTCTCAAGCCAGACAGGAAGTTTTCACTCCTTTGGGTCAGAGTCAACAGTGCCTGATCAAACTGCTCCAACTGTGACAACTGAGGCTCCAGCAGCTCAAGTCTAAAGGGGAGGAGGAAGAGAAAAAGTGTGGATGAAGAATATGAGGGCAAAAGTAAAATAAAATAAATTAAAACATTAAATTATCTGTATAAGATGTAAAGAAAGTCAATTGCCTGTGAGATATGCTGTTTTTTAACAAAGTGCATCGCTCTTGTATTTGTGTGAGGTCATCACTGAGTTCTTTGATACGAGCTTCAGGCGCTGTGGGGTACAGACACACTCCGAGATTCACAAGACCCTGGAGGAGAGCCTCATAGGACGGCGTCTCCCTCTGCATTTCCTGTAAAGGTGAAAAAATATTTTAAAATTATGCAACACAACATTAACGGAAAAATCAAACCAAAAAAAACTGAAAAGGGCAGATACTAAGGTCATTTTATTTTGCTAAGTTAATGGTCTGAGGAATGAACACTCATTTAGCTGCACAGCACACACCCACTGAGCTGGAGGATGAGTGAGGGGAACTATTTTCAAATCTAATGTGGTGATTTATTTTGACCAAATCAAGACTGACGATTGCTAGAACTGTGGTTTTGGTGATTTTTATTTTGTTTTTCTGTCCAGTTTCAATGAAGTGTGTATGTTTTACGATGAGCTAACAAAGCAGTTAAGCTAGGTTTAGTTTGGTGAAAGAGAGAAACTTGAATTCAGAAGGCTGTAGTATGCGTAGGTACCATGCATACGTAATGCAGTAAACTTGCCACTCACACATATCTCCCAGCTCAGTCTCAGTGACATATTGCCCAACACTAGCAGGTAAACACTCTACATAAAGCTTGCAAATTTGATGAATTTTCCATGAACAGTTACAGTTGAATAGTTGAAACATTAACAATCAATTAATAAGTTTTTCATTAATAATAAGATACTAAATGCCTTTTTTTTCAAATTTGAAGTTGTATTTAAAGAATTCTCACAGCACATTAGTTATTTAAAACTTTAATTCATGAAGGACAAACAACAAATACATAATTGTGCAATACGGCTCTCACACTAAATGCTCTTGTCTGTCTGTCCTTATACAACAAATGACACTGCCAAACAAAACAATGTCAAATGGAGAGGAATTTTAGACTAACAAGGCAGACCAAACCAAACTGTGAGAAAATGGTGTGAGGGAAAAAAAATGGTTATGTAGGCTACATTATCGATTAATACATTTAAATCGGTTAAATTCTCAACAGCTATTAATTGATTAATGATTAATCGTCATCCCTACTCAATGTGGAACAAAAAATCAAAATGTAAAAGGATGGATAGTCTGCACCTGTATAGTCTTTACCTGTACATTTAGTAGTTCATTCCTGAGCTTTACTTTGTCAGCAGAGAGCAGGTCGGTGTCTGGACAACAAACAGACTCACACCTGTCCAGCCAGCTTTTCATGGACGAACTCTCCTTTTCAAATCTGTAGATATAAAGGTGAGACGAAGAAAAACTTATTCAAATAAAATACAATTTATGCAGAACTATTCAGAAAATAAATAGAATAAACAATAGATTGATAGAAGCAGCCTGTGATCATAACACGCAGTGCTACATACACACACACACACACACACAGTGGTGCTGCCTGTGTTATTTTTTTTATCAGGCCAAGCCTCAGTATCAGTGACAGGGTCATAATGGGGCAACCATATCTCTCCAGAGCACCCAGTGCTGTAAGTAATCCCTCATACATACACCTGCAGGGGAGGAGATGAGGTTGACTACAGAGCAACAGACAACCACACAGATACACACAAACAAAGATGAAGTTTAGCAGCAGAAATATAACTGAGTTACTGGCTGGCTAAATACTTAAAAACAAGCTCCAAAGCTTTAGCACTTTAACAGCTACTATGTGTCTGGATCGTTATTTTTCTCCTCCTGAATAATACAGAGACTAAGCAATAATCGCTCCAGTGAAAGTCTATTGTGTGATCAAAGCAAGTGATAATAAAAGCATGTTATTAGAATAGAAAGGCGATGGCTGTCTGGGGGACAGACAGATTGAGTCAAAGACAAGATCTCGCTCCTCTACATCACACTGAGATGAGGGAATGATTCAGGGAATAAAAGAGGAAATTGGCAGAGAGAGGAGGATTCAGCAGAAAGAGCACATGCACAATAAAAGGGGAAATAGCAATGTTTATACAATCAGAGTAAGATACGTGTGTGAGCAGAGGCCAAAGTTGACAGGAAGAACAGTCAAAAAAGAAAGAAAAAGAGCACAGTACAATAAAATAATTCCTTCAGCAGTTTGTGCTCAAAATGTTTCTTATGCAACATTTTCATATTCCCTGTGTTTGCGTAATGTGACACCTGAAATATTCAAACACACCTCTTCTAGGTGTTGAAAGGACACGAAGCACAAGGCACAGAGCAACACTGTCAGCCCAGCAAGACACAGCAGCCTTGATAAAATCTTAGATAAGGTCCCGATGACTTGACAGATGAGTTTTCACACAATAACAGAGACACGAACACTTCTGGGAGTTTCTTTGCGACTCTGTTTACAGTCTCTCTATCTACATGTTATTGTCTCAACAGCTGGAAAGGAAGCCTCATGCCTGTTCATGATTCAACATGGTGAAACATTCAGCAGACTACTGAGTAAGGCTGGAATACAAGGTGCATGAAGTAAACTCGTGTTCTTTTTAAGACAAATACACAGTATGTATGAATGCTTCACTCTCATTAATTTTGCAAAGGCTCCAGTTTTCTAAATAAATGTACAGACATGGGCACACATTTCTGTTTACCTTTGCCACAGTGCTAGAAGGCTCTCTAACGTAGATTGTTTTTCTGTGGCCTTCGCCACAAACTCTCCCTGTTGCCTCTTGAGGTTAGCCACCTCTTCTTCCAGCTGGCTGCCCTCTCCGAGCCTCTTCATGGCCGAACACAGAGCCATCAGCCTGGGGTTCAGCTGCTCAACAGCCTGGCAGACCTCCTGGAGGAATGGAAATGTACTTGTTGTAGATGTTAAACCACAATGCTAACAAAATAAACATAAATCATACTAACATGATAAAATAAGACTGTACTAAATTACAGTGCATAACATAAAGATGCACCATTTGAAAAGCAGTGTGATTTTTTCACCTTATTCAGAGAGAGAGAGAGAGAGAGAGAGAGAGAGAGAGAGAGAGAGAGAGAGAGAGAGAGAGAGAGAGAGAGCACCAGAAAAATACTCCCTTTCACCGGATTTATTCATGACGGTGACACATTCTATAGACATAGACATTAAAACTGTAGTGAAAGGTGTCATGGTGCTGGTATGATGTTAATATGACAAATCAACAGTTTAGTGTGCACAGTAAAAATGATCTGTGTTGAGGGGAAAGAGAAAAGAGGAAAAAAGAAAGGAATACAATTTCATTTTGCTTCAAAGAAAAGTTATAAAATGTTTGTGTATGCTGTCAATTATAGTTCTTAGAAAGAAGAGATCATAATTTTTATAGCCTAACCTGAAATAAATAAATAAATTAATTAATTAATATTTTTAATATTTATGTCTACAAAAAATAAATAAAAGCAAAACTACTATGTAAAAAAAAACAAAAAAAACTTAGAGTACACCCTTCAGATTCTTGATGATTTAATAAAATCAACCTTAAATGTTCAAACAAATAATTCCATATAGATGCAGTTATTAAACATTAAACCATTCTGTTTGTTTTTTTTCTTACCATATGATCCTGGAGACTTTTGTAGGTCTCAGACGATGATGTACAGTATGTGATTGGACAGTCCAGCTTCTCTTTAAGGTCATTCATTGTTTTCTTGACCTGATAATGACAAAAAAAATACTTATTCAAAAATGAGCACACTGGAACTGCTAAGTGTTAATTACAAATTCTGCACAGACTCTTTCCATTGTGTGTTGCTGTATACCTGTTCAAGGTTATCGTTGTATCTCTGCCTGTACGACGCGCTCTGGTTCAGCTGTCCTCCCAGCTGCTCTACTCTCCCCTTCAACTCTTCCCAGTGGCGCCTCATCTGTGTGAGCCGTGCACGAATGTGTCCAGCCTCTCCGGGGGTCACGAACCTCGACAGGGCCTCACAGTCTGCCTCCATGTGGGCCAAGGCTGCTCTCCTCTCCTCTAAACCTTCCCCCACAGCCTGCAGGGATACAAGAGCAGAGGAATGATAGTCAGGAAAAAGTACGGGAAGCACGAGTTGTAAAAAATACAATAAACAAGGCAGAACGAAAAATAGCACAAGAAAAAGACTTTCTTTATTGGCCTAATACAATAGTATACTTTATCTTCAATAAATTCCTTTATCTGCCACAGATAAAGGTTGTGTCTCATCAGGTTCACAGAGGTCTAGAAAAAAAATCAAGCACAAAAGTTTGGTAGAAAAAAAAAAACGACTGGAGGGCAAGTGTGTTCAAATCCACAACTTATCAAAATGCTGCTGCAGGATTTCTCAAGTCCTGTTATCCCAAATTTTTCCTGACGTTTTTTTCTCCAGCCCTCCGTGAGATTGACAAGGCTGAGGTCTGGGAAACCAAGATTATATTTCCTTCAATATGATCAATTTATTTTCTATATCCTCGTCTTTGCCGCAGCTCTGACCCACTTTCCCCTCGGGGTTAGATTAAAATGTCATCATATTTCATCTTTATCTTAATAACCCTGAGGCCACACTGATGCTGTACATTACAGACACAAGGCTAGACAGCAATTTAAACTCATTTTACGTGGAGCTACTAAAAATGTGCAGATGATGCATATTTATTTGTAAATATCAGTGGATTATTAAAGGAGTTGTGTAAAAATTGCAGCAATGTGCAGTCAGGGTTATGGTAGGGAACTTAAATCTCCTAAAAAGGACTACCCTGAAAAAAAGAAAAGAAAACAAGGTTACAGAATGAAATAGAAGACATACCTCCACTGTGCTGATGTGTTTGTCCAGAGGATCTAAGGAGGAGGTGGGATCCACAGCCTCCAGCTCCTTTTCTTTCTCATTGATCCACTGAGAGAAGGCCTCTGATTCGCTGCTGAAGCGCTCCCACCACATACACATCATCTCCAGCTGGACAACACTGGGAGACACAAGATTAGGCAATAAAACATAGTAAAATATATTGTATGCATTTCAAGATTGTACTGTGAGAATGAAAACAAACAAGCAGGTCAAACAGGAAACACACACCGAGAGGCTGTTTACACCTGCCATTACACTGTGTCTCGAGTGACCGCTTGTGATTGGACCTCACTTTCCTGCTCTTTATGGAAATAAACAAGGCTTTTTTGTCAGTTCAAAGTCTACAGTACTGTTCATTTTGCCATTCAATACGAAGATTTGACTATTCATTCCTTTTTTAATGTTTACAACCACATTAAACCCTACATCAGCCTACATGAGTCTCATGTTATACCTGCTCTGTCAGCAGCCCAAAGAGGCAGAAAAGACGCTTTGTGATGCCCTGAGATTTTAAACCTGAGCTAAAAGCAGGATGCACACATTTACATTCACTTTGTGACTGTGTGGACATTTGATATTTTCACATCACAGATGAAGAAAGCATTAATGACAGAGTCAAAACCTACTAACACAAAGTTGTTACAGGAATGTACTTGCAATGTAACTTCTAGAGTGTTGTTACCAGTACGTTATTTTAAATGATATGTTGTCCCAGTGTTTCTACCACAGATGTGTCATTTTAGCAACATTACAGCAAAGTCATTGTGTTGAACAAACGCTGGTGTTCTACCATATAGAACACCTGATATGTTGTAATGTTTAAACCACGTAGCAGCAACATAACTAATGGTAACGCTGCAACTGTAATATCGGAGTAACATTGTTACAGCATCAGAAACGATAGGTCACAATCATGGTGTTGATGGGAAATATTGTGTTTGTAGGAGAGAAAATTAAAGTGTACATCCCAGCACACCAGAAAGCGTCTCTCCTGTCTGCTCTTCACAGCAACATGATGTTTTTTTTACAAGGAAAGAAACAACTTAATGTTCAAAGGGAACATTTGCTGACTTTTACAAATGCCTTATTGTTTTTAACTGGTGGATCACCAGTAGCAGGCAATACACTGGGACAAAGGGACAATTTATTTCACACAAAGAAAGAAATACCTTAATGTAAAAAAGTTTTTCAAGAAGGCCCAAATAATTATGAATTTGTCATAGACAATGTTTTACAAAATTCTCAAAACTCTCAAAATTATGCTTTAAGTGAGTCTGGGAATATTCAGTTACTAGTACATTCACAAACTTTTGCTGCTTATCCTAGCAGGTAAACACGTAATTTGCATAACAGTGAACCACCTGGCATATTTACATCCGTTGAGTAGGTGGTCCTTCAGTGTAGCCAAGGACACATTGTGCACAAGCTGCTGAAAGAATGCTGTTACATATGACCCAGAAAACCTCTAAATGTGGTCTGAGTGAATGGATCTCAAATGCGTCTTCAATGAGTCTTGGGTGCATTCACACCTGTATTTAGAGCTGTCCACTTGGCATCGGATCAGCCAGGATGTATGTTCATGCCAGGTATGAACAGCCTCTACATGTCGGTAAAATATAATCTTACTGTAATTATGTGCTTCACTTTCTCTAGATTCACATCAAAAGCCCTTTTATTTAAGTGTGAGTGCCAACTTCCACTTATATAAAAAGGCTTATCAACGAGGCAAAAAGTATGATTTTGCTGTCACATTGGATGAAATTACTATGACAGAACTTCAATTTTGCTGTTAAAGTAAAAGCCCTGCTCACAAGCCATAATAAATCACCATTATGAGAATAAGTGTGCTATCTTCACAGTGAAAATTGCCTCTTCACTTGAATTTTACTCATCAAACAAAAATCTGAAGTGATAGTACACTTCATTATAATTCAAGGGGATGGTAGGCTCGGGATAGGGCATACTTCTTGTTGAGCTGGTCCTGAAGTTGTGTGACTGCGTCTCTGGTTGACTGAGCCTGCTGTAGAAGAAGAGTCTGATTCTTTGGACCGAGCTGAATATCTTCTGCCTTCTCCATGAGGAGATCCGTTTGCACAGAACACTCTTCAACCTTTGTGAGGAGCTCCTAAGGGCAAGAAAGAAACCAATATATTGTATGAGCAAATACAGAGCATTCACTATATGCATGTACACACACTTATGCCGCACATACACACCTTGTTATGCTCCAGTTCAGTTTTCAGGCTGTCCAGGCTGTTGAAAATAAGTTCTTTGTGCAGCTCGTTGTTGGTATTACTGATAAACCTCCAAACTGTTTCTCTTTCTGTTTCGAAATTCTGCCAGGAGCTCAGAGTTGCCTTGAGATGATGAAGACACAGCAGAATGATGCACGTGGGTAAAGTTTCATACAGAAAATACCACATGTATCAAACCTCAATGATAAGATAATTAATGTTCAAACTGATTGTTTGTTGTATATACACGCTGTTTTAAATCTGATGCCTGCAACATGTTTCAAAAAATTTGGGACAAGGGGGCAACATAAGACTGGGAAAGTTGTGGAATGCTCAAAAAAAAAACACCTGTTTGGAAAATTCCACAGGTAAACAAGAAAGTTCCAACAGGCGTATCATAATTGTGTACGAAAGAAGCATCGTTGAAAGGCTTAATTGTTTACAAGCATGGATGAGCGAGTTTACCAATTGTGAAAAACTGCAGGGACAAACAGTCCAACAGTATAGACACATTTCTCACCACAAAACTGCAAAGAAATGCTGCACAAAAGGGACAAAGCCGAACACCAACATCGAATGCCCATGACCTTTGACCACTCAGGCGGCACTGCATTAAAATCTGCATTAAAATCCACAGAACTGTATAAAAGATATTACCACACGGGTCCAACAACACTTTGGGAAAACATTTTCAGTGAACACAGTTTGTCACTTCATCTACAAATGCAAGTTTAGGCTCTACCATGCTAAGAGAAAAATCACATATCAACAACATCCAGAAATGCTGCTGACTTCTCTGAGCCCTAGATCATCTAAGATGGACAGACACAAAGTAGAAAAGTGTGCTGTGGCCTGATTTCAGTTTTTGGATGATTTAAGCACCTGTGAGAGTACAGGGTTGTGTTGGGGTATGGGAGGGTGCTGCATATGCTGCCATACAGACGATATCATTTTCATCTGTTGAGCACCTTAAGTCATATATCAAGCAAGAATGGGACAGAATTTCACTTTCAAAACTTCAACAATTAGTGTCCTCAGTGTCCTCAGTGCCCAAACGCTTACTGAGTGTTGTTAAAAGAAAAGGGATGTATCACAGTGGTAAACATGCTCCTGTCTCAACTTTTTTGAAATGTGTTGCAGGCACAGTTCAGAAAGAGTGTATCTTTACCAAAAGAAAAAAGAAAAAAGGTTAATTCATTTTAACATTAACTACGTTGTCTTTGTGATGTATTAAACTGAATATAGGTCAAAAAGGAAATGATTACACATCATTGCATTCTGTTTTTATATATGTTTAACCCACTGTCACAACTTTTTTGGAATTGGGGTTTGTAATTAAATTCCAGATTGTCCCACTTTTCCAGGAGCGTTTCATTCATTGACATTAGAGATTGTATTTAAGTTTTAACAGCAAAGCAACAACAAAAAGCATCTTCTACCCTTATATTTTCTTACATCAGTCCTCTCTATGAAATTATTTAACACTGGTGTAATATGATTCATCTCAAATTAATCAATTTCTACTTGTTTCAGACAGACAGGCACCAAAACTTTAAACATTTATCACTGATGTCTTGCAGTGTTGTGATTTAAGGTGTTTAATGGTGGTTTTCCCTTTGAAAATGGATTATGGCACTCCAGGCATCTTCAATTTTTTGCAGAAGCATGTTGATTTTCTGATCAATTCGAGGACACTGATAGAAGTGTATAAACAAATCCCAAGACAACAGAAATAAACAAAATTAACATACCACAAAACAATCAATATCTGGTTAAGGTTCAGCACGGACCGATCAATAATCACTGCAGAGGCGTGTGTTGACACTCACACATGCAATCATTAGCACACTGACATGAGAAAAATCCAGGCTCGGTCTACCTGCAGGTTGTGCTCCTTCACCTCTGATTTACGGTCAACCTCTCTGAAAGCTCCCTCCAGCTCCCGTAGAGACTGACTAAGCCCCTCCCCTTTCTGCAGCTGGCGGCAGTGGGACACCAGAAGCTCCGCCTCTCTCCTGTTAGCAAGGTGGCGCTTCAGGTGTTGCTATAGCAAACACATGCACATGAAAATATGTCAGATGAGAACCAAATGTGTTTTTTGCAGTAATATGACAATATAATATCCATTACTTGAAGCAAATACTTAAAAAATGCTTTAAAAAATCGCTGCACTGTTCACTCTACACAACTTTCTGCCTTGCCGGGAATCTTGAAGTCGTGTTTTCCTTCTTTGCTTTGTGTATTTCCCCAGCACCAAAATCAGACAATAAATGACAGAAAACCCCTTTCCTGGCCAAAAGTCAGTGTTCATAAACATCTGCTTCTTTGGTATGCTGTAAGGATCACTGTCGAGTCCAACTGCTTTTTATTTAAGCAGACGGTAAATTGTTTTACTCCTGGTTTCACAGTTTCCCTACTAAAGATTGCCATGTTGTAGGATGTTTTGCCGCTCAGTCTGACTGAAGGGCTGCGTCCCAGTGGTAAAGTGACATCAGTGCATACCCTCTATACACACCTGGTGAATGAGGTAAAGCTGTTTGGCTTCCTCCAGGCCTTCAGCATCCAGGATCCTGCTGGTCTGCTCCTCAGCCTCTCTTCGCGCTTTCAGAACCTCTTCCAGAGCACCACGCACCTCCTCCCCCAGCTCCTCATACTGGAACATAGCTGAGCCCTCCTCACCCCACTGTGAACGACAGAGGCGAAAGATCAGACAGAAAGATAGACTTGCTGGAGATAGACACATTTTAAGCTTTTTAGAATATCCCGGAATACCTGACAGAGTGAAGAAAAGAGCGCCCGCAGGTCAGTTGAGAGTTTAGCGAGGGCTGTTCTCTGTCTCTGGACCTCCAGTTCAGAGCTAACCTCAGACAGCCCAGTGAGACGGCTCTTAAGCCACAACAGGCTCTCCTCTCGGGCATCTATTGCTTCCTGCAGTGCCTGAAAATGGCGAAAGCACAAAAAAGGGAATGCAGGTTTACTGAAGCTGAGCGGTATCGAATCATAACCTAATTCTCAAAGGGATAGTTCAGATTATTTGATATGGTCACCAATAAAAGGTACATAACAAAAGGTTAGCCACCTAAAAAAGGCCCACTTTACTTTACTTTTTCAGGTGGGCTTCTTTTTAGGTGGCTAAAATACCTTTTGTTGCTGACACT
>JAJHUR010108066.1:2572-16065 GCA_027495735.1 Lutjanus campechanus | reverse complement strand
TTGTTGCCTCTGTTGGTTTGCTTGATACTGAGGTTATTTTGACCTTAGTTTGAAAACCACTGATCTAATCAGAGCAACAGACAAGTGAAAAATGAAGTTACTGCCTCTTTCCTTTGTAGGGCAGTGTAGGCTAACAGTTCATTTTTGGGACACACAGGACAGGATTCAGGATTCGGGACGACTGCTCCAGATTCGGGGCGTCTGGTCGGCCTGTAACTGGAACACTGACGTGCATGTAAACAGAAAATGAGCCTGAGTTTGAGCAGAAAGTCTCGCTGGTTGAACTTCCCTCCGGGTCTTTTTGCTCTCTTGGCTCCTCGGTGTGTTAAAGCGAACAGAGAGGCTTAAACTCCAGGATTGAATGGCCTCTAAACCCCGGCAGGATTAACTCCAGACAAAGACGCTAATCGCTTTGACTGACCACTCCATTGAACATTTTAACCTGGGATTAAAACAAATAGGAGCCCAGCTAAAGCGGGGCTAAAGTACCGCTAGCCTTTTGGCCCCTAAGCTTTGTTAGCATTAACCCCGGGGCTGACTTCCACACAAAAGCATCGATACACAGCTGAATGACGACGATGAGAAACTGTTTTAAAGGTTTGAATCCTGGGAATGTGACGACGGAGAGAGAAACACTTCAGATGAAACTTTACTAATTTCCCCACGAGGACAAACACGTTTCATTAAAGTCGTCTCATCACTGATTAATGACCTCCTCCTCTTCTCCCTCCAAAGATCAGCTGCTAGATGAAAAAAAGGAAAATAAACTACATGAAAAACAAGTGTAGAGAAAACAGGAGCAGATTTAAACACATCATAACCGGTGATAACAGATTTTATAAAGAAATATAATAAATTACAAATAGAAAATGTATCTAAAATAGTGTAAAGTCTGACTTTAGTCAGTGAAACGTTGGCGTTTGAGTCTTTTTTTAGTCATCAGATAATATTGAACATTTCAGTCAATCTAGTCGCCAAAACCAATAATTTCTTTCTAATTTTAGTCACTTTGCAACTTATTTCACTCAAGATTTCATCATTTTTATCATTATTTGATGATAAACACAACACAGCCTCGTTAATGTGACACCATCGCCTCTCTGGTTTGATTAATAAAGCTTAAAACAAATGAAATAAAAGTTTTTTTTGTTTTTTTGTTTTTGTGGTGAGCCTTAAAGGGACAGTTCACCCCAAAATCAAAGCAGATTATCTTTAGGTCATCTCAACTATAAAAGTTCATGAAACTCAAAATTTCAAGGAAACTTCAAGAGAGTTTTGAGTTTTGAAAACGTTTTACTAACTAATAATGTTTTGTTGAGGTAATTTACTTTTCATCATCACAAAAACTTGAATCTTTGAGTTTTAGAAACTCAAAAAGGTTATGTCAAAAATTGTTGAGTAAAGTTTTTAACAATTAAATTAAAAATAATGACAAATCGGGTTCACAGCTCACTTGAAATACAGAATTTTGGGGGTTTCTAGAACTTGAAAGGTTTAAGTTTATCCAAAGAAGAAAAGTAAATTATCTCAACACAAGATTATAGGAGGAGATTTGTTTGATTAAAATCTCTAAAATCTCGTGAAGGCAGTTGCCTTAAGTTTTCACTTTTTCACACCAACATTTAAAGGGACAGTTCGTCCCCAAATCAAAAAACACATATTTTTCCTCTGACCTGTAGTGAAGTTTATGCATCTAGATTTTTCTGGTGTGAGTTTCAGAGTTTTGCAGGTATCAGCTGTAGAGACGTCTGTGTTCGCTCCAGGATAAAGGGACTAGACAGAACTTGGCTTGTGGTGCTCAAAGCACCAAAAAAAAGAAAAAAAGAAATAACTTTGAAGAATTTAAAACCAGTGTCTCTTTCCAAAAGATCCTGACCTGGTTACTCAAAGTATCCCACAGTTCTTGTTGTGAGCAGTTTGATGCAGGAAGAGACATTTTTTCAGATTTATGTTTTGGTGCCCTGAGAACCACGAGACATTTAGTCTCATTATACTGGAGAGACGGCAGACGTCTCTGTCTCATATCTCCAAAACAACAATTAGAGAGTTTTTAAAAAAACAGAATTGCAGAAACAATCCAGTCTTTATGGCGTCCGTTCATATTTGGGCAGTGACAGAAGTCGTTTGTGTACCGCTGAGGGGAACAAAATAAATGGCAAAAGTGTGAACGGCGAAGGTTTGTAGTGGCTGTTCTCAAGTTACTATTTTACTTTAGAAATCAAGATCGATAGGCAGCGAGATGTCTGATCGTTGGGGACTATTTTCAGCGGCGGATTAATCCACATTTGGTGCTGTATAATCCCAGGACAGTGTGTGTGTGTGTGTGGGATTGAGTCAAAATAAACTACAGTGTGTTTGTTCATGGTGATGAAGGAACAAGTGGTGATATTTTAAATTCTTTCAATGCTGATTTTTCACAGTATTGATACTCAGTCTACAGTTCACCATTAACTGATTCATTCATCCTGTCACATTCTTAATAGTTATTTGTTGAAAACTCCACGTCTCCACATGTTTGGGGCTATTTTTCAGGTCTTCCTTGTATTCATTATTTTCATTATTGATTATTCTGTTGGTCATTTTCTCTTTTGATTGATTAGTAGGTCTATAAAATGTCAGAAAATGGTGAAAAAATGCAAAAGTTTTAATATTTCTTCAACTAAAACATGCGTCACAACCTGCGTCTGCGTCTTTTCCTCTAAATTTAGTTTGTCTTCTCGAGTCTTCATGAGCTCAGTATGGATACTACAAACAGAGAAAAGAGAGAATTTAAGGTTTTTGTTTCTTCTTTTGGCCCAAAATATCTGTTTTGAGTCAGATGGTCAGTAAAATCATTGTTATTGATCCTGTGGGGAGCAGAAACATCCACAGTAAACTTCAGGTAAATCTGACCTGCGTCCTCGGGTCTGAACGCTAACGAGACGCTGATCTCTTCATGAAGGAACGGTCGTGTGACAGACGGCAGCTGTCGAACCGTTCCTCCGCCGCACAGTGTGAATGTGAGAGTGATGTCATCACTGTGGGACAGCAGGCAGCGAGATAATTAAAAAGACTGATCTCCCCCCGTGTCCGCAGTGAGCCAGGCTGGACCGTACGGCCCAGATGGTCAGCCAATGGGAGGCTTTGTTATGGACGGACAGACACACATGGGAATCAGACCACCTGGTAAACACACACACACACACACACACACACACACACACACACACACACACTATCTCATACTTTAAGTTGGATGGAGGGTTAATGATACTTTACTTGCACATTTCATTGTCGTACATCAATTAAAGAATATTTGCGAGACCTGCTCACTGTCCAGTCAGTAATTTGACACAAATTATTGATTTATTGATTTAAAAATGATTGTATTGCTCCTCCAGAATCAATGCGTCCATAGCAACAGTCTGCTGTACAGAACTAACAGACCTTAGCTCTAATGGGCCAATCAGAATCAAGCATTTAACAAAACCGTGTAGTAAACAAAAATAAACGTCAGCACTGATCTCTACAAACTGATTCTGTGTATGAATGCGGATCAGCAGGTTTTGGTTGCGTGCATGTAGGAAATACAATCTTAGAACCTCTCAGCTGTCGTCTGACAATGATTAAACTTTTTAAAAATGATTTATCTGCAGTCATATGTAGATATCTGTTAGCAGGCTGCTGAGAAACTTCACCACTGGTCATGTTTAGTCTGGTTAAACTGAACCCTGGAGCGTTTTCCTGCTTGATGCAGTTTGTTTTGGTTGGTGTGAACAGTGGACTCTCTGGTCCGTCTTGAAGGTGTGACCTCCTGCTGTCGAGTGAAACACCACATGAACCAATCACAGAAGAGTAACACTGTATGTTTTCTCAACAAACCTGGACTCATGATGACGTCAGAAATGCCTGCGATATAAAATGATTTAATCTAGATTCTTTTCATCTTTGATTAATCTGTCGATTATTTTCTCGACCAATCAGTTAGTGGTTTTGTCCATAAAATGGTGGAAAATGTCGACCAGTGTTTCCCAAAGCTCACAATGACGTCCACGAGCCAAAGATATTCAGTTTACTGTCAGAGAGGAGACAAGAAACTAGAAAATATTCACAATTGATGGTCTGAAATTAGAGAATTTTCACTTTTTCTCTTTAATAAAAAATACTCAAACAGTTGAAGATAAAAGAAACATTTCTATTAACAGATCTTTACCACATGTGGGGCCAAAAAATATAAAATCCTGAGGTCATGTTGTCATGTGATTCATCCTCTTGAATCGTATCTATAAGATCATCGTGTGTTTGTAGCGTCTCTGTCCTGTGAGGGTCAAGTATCTCTACAACCTTTCATGTCGTCTGACAATTTGCTGACGACTGAGCTGTTTATTTGTGTGTTTGTCCTGCAGGTCCCATAGGTGGTGTGGGGATGGGGATGGGTGTGGAGGGACAGTGGCACTACATGTAGCAAAACACGGCACCGCCCTGCAGCCAGAGGACCCGCCCAGTGTCCCGGGAAACCACCGTGAGTAACGCCAGTCACGTGTTTTAAGGACCAGTTCACCAAAACTGTACAAAACAGTTTTTTTATTTACTTCTAGTAAATTTACTTTTGTTTATTTTGCTTAGAGTGTTAAAAAGTTCAATAGATTTTATTGAAACTTCTTCCTACCAAAGAAACAGTCCTGGTGAAAACTGTTGGGTCAACGTTTGTGCAGTTTTATTTTTGTGATTTGGGTGAATTGTCTCTTTAATCCTTTGAACCTGATCATTTAGGTTGAAATCTGCACCGCTTCTTCTCAAACATGACGACTCACCGAGCTCTGAAAACACAGCTTATTTTTCCATTGATATTTATTTAAGATAAATGTCCAAAAATCATATAAAAAGTGTTATGAGTACACAGACTCAAAGGGGCACATACACAGGATGGGACGTAACTAGTCTCAAATCTTTGTGGTCAAGTTCCAAGTCCTAAACTTTGAGTTTCAAGTCTTAAACAAGTCGTAACAGTGAGTTTTAATCTAACTGATTAACAACGTTACATGGCTGTTAAGCTAACAAGCTAATCATGTATGTTAATATTAGCCTCAACGTACCGTTCTTCATGCAACTTCAAATATTGAATGAAGAACAAAGTTTTTCATACTGTGATAAATTTTTTTGTCGACCGTCTCGTAGTTTTTGCACGTTTTTGTCAAAAAAAGTTGAGAAAACTCAAAATTTTCAAGTTTATCTAAAGAAGAACAGTAAACTAAACTAAACTAAAGATTGTAGGTCGACAAAACTTCTTAAAGTTTATTTCAAAAGTCAAAAAGTTTGAGTTGGGCTCAGAACTGAAAAATCTATTGCAGTATGTTGCCTTGAAATTTAGCGTTGTCTCAACTTTTTTTTTAAAGTGTAAAGTGATACAAACAAAAAGAAAAGTTTGGATATTTTGTCATCTAAAAGGTGTGTCATATTCTTTGTCTGAAGCTCGGTGCCTTTTGATGGTGGGTCTGCAGGTGTTCGGGGAAAAGAGAGAATTTAATTGTTGCAGCTCCGGACAGATTTTCTTTTTTTGCATTTTGGCCAAAACTGGCTCTTTAGATCATAAAGGTTACAGAGGCCTGGAATAAACCATGTTGTTTACCTGCAGACACTGTGATTCTTTTTAGTGTGAAAAGATGAAGAATTTAGTCAGTTGTTGTCATGTTTTGAAGGATAACGTGCAACATTCATAACACAGCTCAAAGTAGCCAAACATTTCAGATCAACGGCTTCAGATGACTCCTGATAAATGCAGTATTTATTGGACAATATTTAACATGATCAGCTAATAACTTGAGCTCAGTTTGAACTGTTTTCTGAGTGTTTTCTTATTGTTGGACTCCATGACTCTCTTCCTCTATAGCAGCTTATTTACTTTGGAAAAACAATCTCATCACAACACTGACTGGTGGCTGTTTTAAGGTTTTTAATAATCACACCATCTCTCTGAGTTCATGTCAACATGTTTTTAAGGATGTTTTGTTCATGTTGTCTTAATGTTTGAAAGCATGTGACCTGCAGACGTGTAGTCAGAAGCTGTCTGAACCTTTTGTTTTTGTTTTGTTTTATAAAAACTCATTGACAGTGTTGTCCCACTCGCAGCAGAGCTGAAAACATCTCTCTCATCTTATCACCGACTCCTTTCAGCTCCTCCTCGCTAATTAAATCCACTTCCATCTGATTTAAAGGTCAATTAATCCTCTGAGATCCTCTCCATATTCTGTCTAACGAACTGATCATTAGTGAGAGACGCAGAACGCTCTCATCTCTTTATTTGATTACACCGAGTCCAATTACTTCGTAAGCAGTTTTCATTATTAGGCTGGAGGGGAGGGGGGCAGTGAACGCAGCGTGGGGAGGAGGGATTAAGAGGATGTTAATGTGTAGAAAGGAAGTGCAGAGGAGATGGGGGGTGAGGGGGTGAGGGGGTGAGGGGGGGTCTGATCAGTCAGACGGCAACTTCAGTGAGACCAGAGACAATTAAAAAGTCTTCAGAAGAAACGTTGGTCTTTCTTCCCTCGACCATTACTGAGCTTAAAGCCGACGGGAAACAATACACCTGTCAGCTGGGATCTGATGCAGCCATGCATGCAGCCGCAACACACACACACACACACACACACACACACACACACACACACACACACACACACCTCCTCCTTTCACGATCCTTCTTTTTAACATTTGCTTCTGGACCCTGAATGATAATCTTTGATACCTTTGACCCACTACACTGTAAAAAATAGTGAAGTTGATCAACTTCAAGAGTTTTTTTTAGTTTTGAGTCTAACTCAAACATTTTACCAACTAGTCATGTTTTCTTGTTTATTTTTCTTCAAGTTAAAGTTTAAGAAACTGCTGAGTGAAAGTGAATAATTGAATATTTTCAGTTGTGACCATTTAATATTTAAGCACCAAAATAACGACAGACCAGGTTTGCAGCTTGCTTAGTTTTTGAAAACTAAAACAAAGATTAAAATTCATCTAAAGACGAAAAGTAAATTATATCAACTAAAGATTATAGGACAGAAAAACTTTGTTTAGTTTATTTCAACACTGAGTTTTATTTAAAACTCTAAAGTCTCGTGTAAGCAGCTTTTAAACGAGGTTGACACCAACATTTAAAGGGAGAGTTCACCCCAAAATCAATGACACATATTTTTCCCCCGGCCTATAATTCTTTTTATCTGTCTTTGGAGACATCAGCTGCAGAGATGTCTGACTTCTCTCTGATGGGACTAGAGGACACTCGGCTCTTGTGCTCACAGAAAGAAGAAAAACTAGATTTAAAACATTCATAACCAGAGTCTCTTTACAGAAATCATGTCCTCATTACTCAAGATAATCCAGAGAGTTTGTTGTGAGCAGTTTCATGTAGGAACTACTTTCTTTCTATTATAAAGAAAGTAGTTCTGGTTGATTCTACTGCAGACAGAAAATAGTTCCTACATGAAACTGCTCACAACAAACTCTCTGGATCATCTGGTTTTGAAGGCAGGCGTCTCTCCGGCCAAAACACGGCAGCTCACACCAAAACAACGCAGATGGAAAAAACATCATTTATTTTCCACGTCACAACTTTAATGTCAAACCATCTGTCTTTCAGCTGAGACACAGACATTTTCTCCAGGGACACAACAGGCTTCACCACTCCAGTTATTGCAAAATGAAAAAATGTTTGATTGATATGTTAGATATTATGGTTAATTGTCCTTTAGAGGACCAGGCGCATGTCTTCAGTCCAGTGGGACATTTTTCTGACTAATCAGATTTTGATTAGATGATGATTTACCTCGACTGAGTTTTATTTCTCTGACAAACCAAATGAAAGTATGACAAGAACATTATTTAGTTTATAGTTTCTGTTTTCTTTTGTCAGATTCATGAAACACAAGTTTGTCGTCTTCAGTTTGTTTTGTCTCCTCGTTACTTCCTGTTGACACATTACCTTGTGTTTCCTCTGCAGGAGTCTCTCAGCAGGTCTGCAGACCTCCTCGGCGGGCGTGGAGCAGGACCTCACGCCTCCTCACCCGTCCTCCCCCCTCAGCCCCACCCCCTCTGGGCCTCCACCTGTCCTGATGACGCGAACACACCTGACAGCCGCCGCGTCTCCATGGCCACCGGAGACGCTCCGTGACTTAAGAACTAACAGCTGAAGCACAAAAAACAAAAAGAGAGACGTGGGGACAGATGGAAGGAATCATAAACAGCTGCGTGTCTTAACTGATGACACTCGGGAGGATTTTTCTGGATCAGGACACAAACGTCGACGTGGCCTCTCTGGATTTGATCATTTCCTGTGATGTCAGCAGACCTGAATGTGGTCCATCAGATTTAACCCTCTGTCCCTCTCTGGACTACAACTACGGGAGCCTCAAGAGGACATTTTGACACTAGCAGAGCGTCCTTCCCTTCCTCTCCTCCTCTCCAGCAGTTGAACACATGAAGCTGATGTCTGTATTTCCCGAGGCGTTTCTTTTTGAAGCGGGAACGCGTCGTACAAACCGTTTTTCAAGAGACTGAAGCTCTGAGAAACGGCGGGCAGAGGAGACGCGACTGTGGACTCTCAGAGGACGAGAGACGAGTCGTCACAAGAGCTCTGCTGCTGCCTTTTGCATAATATACTGTTTTAAAGAAAAGGACTTTTCACTTTTCACACTGTGTGTGTTTGTCTTTTTTTCATAGACTTGTGTCTCCCTCGAGCCCCACAAACCTCCGAGTTCTAAAATAAAAAGTGAAACAAACTCGTTCCTCCGTTTGTCAAAGTATTTTATTATTAACGCCTTGTTCTGCCGTCAGACTCCACAGAAGCTGTTCAGTGTGAACGAGTACGTGAGAACTGAGGTGGAAGCAACACTTTATGTTAAGATGACTGAAATGAGCATTAGTTTATAGGTAATATGGCCTTTATAACTTTCTAATTTACAGTAATATGTGTTAATAAGACGACACAAGTGTTTTTGTTGTTGTTGTTTTGTTTTTTTAATTTAATAACCAAACAGACATAATTCACAGGTGAACACAAAAACACACAAAAAACAAAAACAAAAAAAAGAAACACACCAGAATCACACTAAAAATAACAACAAATACACAATCCAGATATACACAAACACACAACATATGTCATCACAACAATACGTCAAACCAGGCTCAACAACCTCAGCAACAAAGAACCTTAAATTAAATTAAATATAGTTTCATTATTATATTCAAAGAAAAAGAAGAGAGATAGAATATAAGCACTGTATTAGTGTTAATAAAAGCACAATGAACATGCTTAGTGTTGGATTATAACACATTTATAATCTGTTAACAGTTTACAGACTGTTTAAGAATGTTAATAAAAGCCTGATGAGTTTCTTATAACATTAAACACTGTTCACACTTCAGATCAGGTGCTTTAATAAAAGCATAATACAGGATGTAGAAGTCTTAATAAAGCAAGTTTCACAACAATAATTTCCCAATGAGAAGTAGGTACGTAACTATTAATTATTACAACAGGTTATTTTTTGGGGGGTGGTCATGGTTTGGTTGTTGAAGGTGTTTATTCTGAACTGTAGTAAACTGTAACTTTTACACAAAGATGTTCTCTCAGGGTCCAACAAGAAAAAAAAAACTTTTAAAACTCTTTTTATTTTGAAGAAGACGAAAGAAACTGAACTGTGCAATATGTTCATTTTTAGCCAGTGAGGAGTAGAATAAAACTTTAATGTCTCTGAGGGACAATTTGCTTTACTGACAGTCGACACGTCACAGCATCTGTCTCTCTCACACTGTCACCATAAACGAAACCTGCACTGTAAAAACTAAAGAGTTGAGAAAACTCTCAATTTAAAGAGATTTTTGAGTTTTGATCCCAACTCAAACTCTTTAGTTTTGAAAACGTTTGACCAACTTCTGATGTTTTGTTGAGATAATTTTCCTTTGTCCCTCAGATAAACTTAAAGTTTTGAATTTTAGAAGCTCAAAGCATTGTTTTTTTTTTTTAAAGGAAAAAAAAGAGTAAATTCAATAAAGTGAAAGTAAATGTTAATATTTCCAACTATTTAAGTTTTCAGTTTTTTTTTTTTTTTTAGTTTTCAAAAACTCAAAGATTCAAGTTTATCTAAAAAAAAAGTAAAATTATCTCAACTAAGAATTGTAGATCAGCAAAACTTTTTAAAGTTTATTTCAAAACTTAAGATAACTTAAGAAATTTTGAGTTATTTCAACTGTTTCTTGTTTTTGTTTTTTACAGTGTGGCTGTTGTAGTTGCAGGTTGTTGAAGAAACCAAACAGCAGCAGAACGTTTTATCTCGTTTCTCACCTGAACTGAGTTAAAGCTACATCAGAGCTGGTGGATTCTGGGAGGAAAAGGCCAGAAAGGCCTCAACAGGACCGAGAGGAAACTAAAATTACAACTTGAATTTGATGTGTGATTTTGAAGAGTCACTCTGGTTTGAAGAGGAAAGACTCTCCTGAAGGAAAACAGCTCAGATCTGCCAGCAGCAGCAGCAGCAGCAGCAGCTCTCACCCTGCTGTCCAGTTTGGTTTAAAATAATCACTCATAACAGCTCGTCACTTCACACGGCGCACACGCAGACCAGAGGGAAGCTCCGTTAGCCTCAAGTCCGGCCGAGCAGCAGCTCACTCTGATGCAACTCTTCCCCTGGAATTCAACTGAGGAGGGGAGAGAGAAAAAAAAAGGGCGATTTACGTAAATCTGCTCCAAACTCTTAAATGGAGAGATTAGTTCCCCCTCACGCTCCAGTTGGTCCCCTCAATGGATGTGTTCTCCCAATCCGCTGGGAGTTTCCTAGATACACCTCATTTCAAAGCTGGAGGCCACAAAAGAGATCATTTATCTTCCTCTTAAAATCAATTACTAATTTGGAGAAGGGACTCGAGACGAGTGCAGAGATTCTGACTCTTTCTGACTCGAGGGCTTTTTTGTTCAGCGGCTGCAGGAAGCTGAACTTGTTCAGATGAGTTTTATGGTCCTGGTGACATTTTTCAAGCGACTGGAGATTATTTTTGAAGCAGAAAACATGAGAGCTAAAGCAAACTGGCGTCCTCTTTTCCCTCTGCTTCCCTCCGAGCTGACTGACAGGCGGCGGCTCCAACTCCCATGTCTGACTGCCCTCTTTAGGGGATTGTGGAAACTGCCTTCATCTCTGTTTTTTAAACCTAAATGTGTGATTAAGTCAGTCAGCCGAGGTCGAGAGCTCATCAAAGAATCAAACGTGCTCGCTTAAAAATGCAAAAAAAAAAGATTGAAAAAGAAACACCATGTTGTGTCTCCGGAGAGGCTGCGGCTGCTGCGACAACAACACAACGACAGCAACATAAACAGCAACATCTGATTTGAGAAAGATTTTTAAATGACTGTTTGGAGCTGAGCGGTGGAGTAATTTCCCACAGATCACTCAGGCAGTGAATGCAACATGTCCAGGCAGTTTATTTATTATGATTATTACTATTAGACAGAGGTGGTAAAAGTACAAATTGTCTTTTTTAAACTACAAGTACAAATACTTGTGTTTAAAAGAAAAACTACTGATTCAACTTGTTTACTGCAGTAAAAGTGAAAAAGTTCAGACTCGCAGGAAAAAAGTAAAAAGATATTTCTGTGCTAAGCTAACAGAACCTGAGTTTCCTCTCCTCTGTTTTGTCTTGTTTGGCTTTTTATGACGTTTTCATCTTGTTACTTTTTTAAAGTCTTGTTGCGTTTTTTTGTCTTGATGCATCTTTAACATCGTTGTTTTGTTCTTTCTTGTTGTTTTCTTACGTCTTCTTGTTATGTTTTCACATCTTTTCGTCTTTTAGTTGTTGGTTCTTTTTGTTTCATTACATGTTTTTGTCTTATGTCTCTTTTGCCTTTTTACGTCTTTCATGTTGTCTTCTTGTTATGTCTTTTTTACGTAGGTTTTTTTTTGTTACTTTTTAAATCTTGTAATGTATTTTGTTTTGTTTTTTTGCATCTTTTAAATCATTTTTTGTCTTGTTACATTTTGACATCTTTGTCTCTTTCACATCTTGTCTTGTTACGTCTTCTATGTTGTTCTCTTCTTCTCTTCTCAAAAGGCCCTGAGGGATCTGATCTGTTTTTAGATTCTAAATCCTCTGGAGTTTTTCTCAGCAGGTAACATGTTCAAATCTAATTTTGACGACCTCAGAGCAGACCAGGCCGTGATGACCCCCCCTGTGATTTTTGCTGCCTGAGGGGGGCCTGGATCCCAGGTTGGGAACCAGTGATGTAGGGCACCAACTTCTGGTGGGTGCTGATCTCCCTCAAAGGAAAAATGAATAATAAATAAAGAAAAAACTGTCGGAGCGTGTCTTTCCTCAGGATCTACCCTGAGCTGTCAAATGAACAACTACGTTAAAAACAGAAAGAAGTAACTTTGGATCCTGTTCCTCACAATTCTTCATGTGACCCGGCCCAGATCACAGGAGGTGGAATTTTTGTTCCAGAGACGTCCTGTCCTACACATCAGATTCTACAGACTTAAAAACAAACATCTTCATTTGGTGCAGATTCCTGCAGAAAACAATCACACTATCGTCATTTTAACATGTTTTTCAATCAAAATAAGAATAATGATGTAAAAATTATGATATCCGTAATATCGCAGTTCCAATATCAGTCAAAATACTCGCATCAGATATTTTTTTTCACAATCATTCAGCCCTAACGGACACATGTCAACAGGCAGATATCTGTTCACATTCATGTCTTAAAGAAAAGGTGAAAGTCTTCAGGTGAACAAAGAAGAAAACAGAGAAAAGAGGAGGAGCCCAGTGGAGGTTTGTCATGTAAACACCTGATCTCTCAGGTGAGTCAGTTTTATTGTTCAGTTTGGTCTCAGTGTTTGTGATCGTCTCTGTGTTCTCTCAGCAGGAAGGAATGCAGCAGATGTGTACAGATGGTGATGAATTGGTGCTGAGGAAGCAGCGGGGGCTCCGGTGCCCAGGGGATGACCCCCCCTCCCGGCTGCAGGCGGCGAGCTCGCAGAGGTAACGAGGTTTATCTAAACAAACCCACTCCTAATTTGTCCTCGAGTAACGAACGTTAGCCTGAGCAGACCCAAATTCCAGGGAGACATTAATGTGCCTCCTCCAGGTCTGCAGCCTGTGACCTGCCGCTCCATCAATACTCGGCTTAAAAACAACAGCCGCCATGAGCTCACTCAGCTCCTCCTCAAACCTGCTCTGTTCTGCGTCCAGATCTGTGGGATCCAGGAGAGCTCGACGCAAAGTTGGATAATTTATTGCCTTTAATTAAATGCTTGCTTCAGGAGGGATTAAATGTGGTTCCCCATGTGCGGGGCAAAAGGGGAAGGTATTCAGTGTCGGACAGAGGATCCAGGAACTCGGGGAAGGGAGGATCATGGTTACCTTGAGAGAGGAAGTGGAGGAGGTGAGGTGGGGGGAGACGAGGGAGGGAGGGGTCAGTTTACCCCAGCGGGACACATCGACCTGGTGGACAGGAAGTCCAGCTC
>JAJHUR010108061.1:0-21372 GCA_027495735.1 Lutjanus campechanus | reverse complement strand
TTTAGCTAACTGTCAAACTGACTGAAGTCAAAGCTACCCTGGCTTTCACACTTTAACTTGTTGCCATATATATGAACGCTGCCATCTGGAAGTAATTTATGTGACCCATATGAACAGCCTTTTTCACAGTAGCCATTTTGACTGGAAATAGTAGCATAAACACAGGTGTCGATACTACTTAAGGCTCCATTCCATTCAGGTCTAACAGAGTCAGGGTGCTGCTTTTTAGTGATGTGTGAGTCATGAGTCAATTGTTCAAAATTCGAGCCTCTCTTCAGTGTTTAGTTGACAAGGGCGCTGGAGCTGACTCAGTGAAAAGAGTCTCTCTACTGCTTTTGTGTATGTTGGCTCACTAGAAAGACTCTGCTACACTAATTGGAATGGGACCTTAATTAGTATCATTGATAACACTTGTGTTTACCCTACTATTTCATGTCAATATGGCTGCAGTGAAAAAGGTCTAGTCAGAGTACTGGGCTATTTGGTTAAACCACTGGCATGTCATTATTGCATAATGCTTTAATCTTTCTATATCAACACTGCCAAACATACAGGGCAAAACATTTAGTCCTGGATGGCATCTGCAAGCAGTAAATGCAGTTCTAATATTTTTCTTTAGCATTGTGTTTTTTTATTCCACAGGTGTTTATTTTCCATAATGTGACCATCACCTATCCAGCGAACTTTACTCAGTGCACCACCAGGGGGAGCTTCATCACTCACTGGCAGGAAACAGCCTACAACATGTTCACCTTCTCCTGCCTCTTCCTGCTGCCACTGGTCATAATGATCATCTGCTACACCAGGATATTCATCCAGATCTCCAAACGGATGACAAAAAAGAACCGTAAGTTCACCGCTGAGCCTGGTTTTTGGTTGGTCAGAAGATAGATGAGTGGATCAGAAAATTTGATGCCTTTGCTTACAGGGAAAAATTGGCACTTTTCCATGTGGATGTCCAGTCACTGTTGATGGTAAATGTAGTCAACTGAGGCAATACATTTTTCAGTGTGTGCTATATTGAGTTCTCCTGCTGCACAATCTGTTGTCCTCCTGCATCCAGTGAGGTCACAGTGATGTCACAGGATGCATCATCAGGGGGTGTGCTAGATGAGTATTTTTGTGAATTATCCTATTTTTTTGGCTGACAAAGTAATAGTATTAGGCTAAGGTTGTGATATATGACTACATGTGCTTAAGAAGCTTGCATGCACTGCATTTTGGTACATGTAGGCACTGCTAGCACAGCTCTGCAAGCACAAGAATTCAGCTTTCTTTGTGGTAGAGCATGGACTGAGGAATTTATTGCTCCCATTGGCTACATTTACCATCAACACTGAAGGGATATCCACATTAAAGGTGCAGAATTTTAATTTAAGGGATGTTAGTGTATAATCCACCTGTTTCTACAGTAGCACAAAATTGACAAAGCAAATATTTTCTCTAGATATAGCCTTTCACGTTTTTTTAGTTTTGCAGCCACTTTGCAAGTTCTCCTACATGCTTGGAAGGGGAGGGTGAGGTGAGCAGTATTCAGTTCCTTGCAATAACCAACCTCAACCTCAAAATTATTTACAACCATCTACAGCTACTATTGTAAATCCTACACACTGGTCATTAAAAAAAAAGTAGAATACTTTTAAGGCTTTACTTTGCATGCTCACATCCCAGCTCAACTCTCTTTCCTTCCTCCAGTGTCCTCCAATGAGCCACATCTTCGCTGCTCAGTAAACAACATCCCCAAAGCCAGAATGAGAACTCTTAAAATGAGCATCGTCATCGTGATCAGCTTCATAGTCTGCTGGACTCCATACTACCTGTTGGGTTTGTGGTACTGGTTCTTCCCTGACGACCTGGAGGGAAAAGTCTCCCACTCCCTTACCCACATCCTGTTCATATTCGGGCTTTTCAACGCCTGCCTGGACCCCATCATCTACGGCCTGTTCACCATACGCTTCCGCAGGGGGCTGAGGAGCTGCTACAGCAAAGCTGCGGTGAATACGGACCTGGAAACTAACGCGGTAATAACGGAGTCTTTGAAATGCACTGCCACTGCTTTTTCCTCTAAAAGAGGGGTGGCCACTGGTGAAAAGGACAACAACTGGGGACAGGCTGATCCAAAATCCTCTGACAGCAGGTGTCTGACTGTGTTCAGTCAAGGAGAAGGCCATTTCAGCGCTGAGAGCACAATATAATGAGAAAACAGACCAGAACATGGGATTTAATACTAATAATTGACCTGGTTGGACTACTTTTTTTTAACCTTTGCATGTGTAGAATAAATATAAAATCAGAAAATATTCATCACCCAGATGTGTTTTTGTGTGTGTAGTGCTTGAGGCTGTTCATCTTACTTAAGGGTTACATAACATCTTTCTGAATACAGTAAAAATGTTTGAAGCTGTTTGATGGTTTGTGTGTTGGTTGTGTAACTGGCTCCCATTTTAAGATGAGTCTGCCATATACAATATACATTAACCAGAGCACAAGAGTGCTGCCCGCGTTCTGTATATGGTTCACACTGCCTACAGGTCTATTAGGACAACTTAGAATGACTGCTGAGGTTATTTTCTTTTCATTCATTTGCAGCTACCATAAAACAAGACGTTTTAGAGATGCATTATCCAGTCCATACCCTGAGGAAAACATCACGTGTATAGCAATCGTGAAAAATCCTCTATTCTCAAAAGCCACAATTTGATGTGACTTTCAATTTTAAGATCACAATTTTATTTCATTTTTCCGTTTTCAGATTTACCCCTGTAGACCCCGGTAGAATTCTAGAATAGCTAATGGCGGCCTGGTGGCACAGTTGGTAGAGCGTTTGCCCCATGCATGAAGGCTGTCAGTCCTCTGCAGTGGCTGTGGGGTCGACTCCCGCTTACAGCCATTTGCTGCATATCATTTCCCCACTCTCTCTCCCGCTTTCCATATTTTCAGCTGTCCTGTATTTTAGTGCATAAAAGCCCAAAAATATGTGTATAAAAAAACAAGAAAACACAACTAAGAATAAGTAAGGCATAATGTACAGTGAACAGGTCATTATTGTGAAATAAACCCTGAGAAGAAGCCCAAAACAAATCAATAAATTGACACAAATACTGATTTTAAAAAAGGATTTTGTTGATTTAAAAATGATTTTATGGCTCCTTCAGAGTCTATGATCGGAACTGTGCCCATAGCAGTGGCCTGTTCTTCATAACAACAGTTTGCTGTAAAGAAAAAACAGACCTTAGAATGCTGTAATTGACTAAACAGAATCAAGTATTTAACAAAGCCATGTAAGAACAACCGTAATTTGGCAGTACATCGTGTTTTTGGCAACATACTGTATGTGAGAAAAATCACTGATCGCTGAATTCCTAGGTGGAAAAGTCGTGGTGAGGAGTTTCCTTTTGGAAAACAGCACCTATCTCTGGTAGTAAGAGCTGTTTACTAACAGCCAAAAAAAAAATCACAGATCTCAATGTTACGATGTATATTTATGGTTCTGGTTATTGATGACAAAGTATCTACATGTTTCAATACAATGGGAATGATAGCAGCACTGCAGGCTGCTATGGGATCTACAGGGTTAAACTTTTTTTCAGTGATCACATCTTGATTCAACAGATCATTGGTTTTATGCCCTAACAACTGTCATTACATTCTGAAATCACAGATTCTACCGTTGATTTCAGTAGCTGAAACTGAAAGCTCATGTCGATTGATTTTTGATTTAATAGTGAAAATGTGGCACCCCCCCACTAGTATGTAATTATGGTTTGTGTAATGAAGAATGACTGTGATAAAGACATAAATACAGGATAATGAAGAGAATTCAGTCACTGAGTGCACAAATTTTGGTCATAAAACTCTGCTACAGATGCCACAGATAAAACAAATCCCCAGATTAAATCTAATCCCTTCCCTGGATAAAGTGTCAGACCAACTTTTTTTATTTTGTGAGGATAATAGACCTTTTCAATAGCAGTCGTATTAATATGAAATAGCAGCATAAACACATAATTGTGTCAAGAGGGCAACCCAAGATTTGCAAAAACTCTTGTGAAATTTGTTCATGTTGTTTGTTCATTCTGCACGTTGTACAAATGAATTATGTGTTATAATGTATACACCTGGTTAGGGGGAGAGAAAGATTGTGGTTTGAGTTAAAATGATCATTCTTGTGAGGTTTTTCACAGTCTCAGACCTCATATCCTACTTTAGCTTAAGAAATCCCAAATAGGTGGCTACTGCAGCAGCCAGGAGTCCACTGCAGCGGCCTTTTGCTGCATGTTGTTCTCCCCCTTTTCTGTCCTATAAAATAAAAGTTGTAAGAGCCCCGCCAAATATCTATTTAAAAAAGAAATCCTAACTAGAGCTGTAAACTCGATTCTTCAATCATTACTCGTTTTGTCACACTTGTATCTGTGTGTAGCATGTACACAAGACTGCCTGTATCCATGACGAGGGCTGTCTCACTTCACTTGTCACTGGCTAATTTGTGAATGGACGAGAAAAGATGGGTGTTCAGTTTTAGCTTTGATGAGTCAGAGGATTTAACTGTGCCGTGGAGGAAAAGAAACCCCACCGGGTGGTACTTCAGTTAGGACACTTCTTTAGTAGCTTAATTCCTATCCTAAGATAAGTCGAGAAGTTTTTCTAAATGCAGTTAGGAAACAGGTTTTGGTAATACCAAAAGTCCAAAATCTCATCCTAAACTGAGATAAGTTTAATGTATGAAGTTTTTGTAATGAGGCTCCCTGGTTCCTATAGGCATGAACTAAACACAGGTGTTATAAATCAATGATACCAATTAATGTCCCGTTCCATGTTGCAGAGCCTTTCTAGCGAGCCAAAATGCACGACAGCAGCACCCTGACTCTGTTTGTCCCAAATGAAATGGAACCTTAATTATATCATTAGTAACACCTGTGTTTACACTGTTTTATGTTAAAATGGCTGCTGTGAAAAGGGCCTACACAGATTCCTATATAGAGTAAATTCCACTCACAGACATGAGCTGTGACATATGTGACGACAGTGCGATAGTCCTTTTTCACAGCAGACATTTTAACTTGTCATAGTAGAAAAGCGCAGGTGTTACTAATGACATTAATGAGGGCTCAGCTCTATACAAGTAAGTCATGAGAGTGTGACAGCGAGCCAGCACGCACAATAACACGAGCCTGAATCTGAAGCAGCTAATTATGTAGGCTACGGTATGCCTGTGCTTTTCATGCAGTGACATAAAAATGTGTTCTGTGAAAAAAGGCTTTCAGAAGAGCTTTTTCATCACAAGCAACAGTGTTTTGATATTTTTTCTTTTATAGTATGGAGCGTTAAAGATATAACTGCCTGCAATAAGAATGTGGGCATAATACAGGCCAGCTGCTGGAGTTTTACAACTTTTGCCGATTACAGTCATATAAGATTTTTTTTAAAGGCATAAGCTGCTTTTATAGTTGCTGCCACTTCATATTGGACCCCATTGGCTGGATAATGTAAACAATTTGACTGCTGCTTATAGACCTTTTTTTATGGCAGCCATATAGCATGAATTACTGAGGTAAACACAGGTGTTAACAATGATATTAATGAAGGTGCTGTTTTATTTAGTGTAGCAGGGACTTTCCAGAGCCAACGTTCACCCTGACTCTGGTTGACCTGAATGTAACAGAACCGTAATTAGCATTATTGGTAACACCTGTGTTTACTCTACTATTTCAAGTCTAAATGGCTGTCGTGGAAAAGGTTTATTATCCAGTTTATCTAGATTAGCTGCAAGAGTTAATTTTACGTGTAAACAAGGAAAAAGCTGATAAAAATTATATTTTTTATTGATTAATCTGGCGACCATTTTTTCAATTAATAGTTCAATAAAGTGTCAGGAATTGGTGAAAAATGCACATCACAATTACCAAAAGTCCAAGACGATGTTTTCAAATCACATGTTTGACCAGCAGTTCAAAGTCCAAATATATTCAGTTTAGTATCTCATAAGACAAAGAAAAGCAGATCCTCATAACTGAAAGGCTGGAACAAGATAATCTTTGGTTATTTTGATTATCAAGATATTTTCTGAATTATTTTCTTTTGACTGACCATGCTCCCTCGGAATATTTGAAAAGGATGTGGTTCATCCCTCATTTAATAAAGTTATTTCAGTGGTTTGATTATTAAAGTGGTTATCAAAATAAATTCCAAAATACATAGGAAAAATATATATATACAGTACATACAAGAAAAAAATCTGTTCCTGGAATATTGTTAATTAGTGAAAATTAGCATTTTGTTTAAACATAAAAGGCTTGAATAATTTCTATCAACTGAGTCTCCATTACGCACAGCCGATAATTAGGTGAGGTAGCTACAAGAAAGAACAAACCTCAGGGGTATAGGACTAATGGTCAGTGTACAGGTTGTTTATTACCAAATTATTAATAGTAATTTTGCAAAACTCAACTTGAATTTGATATGCTCTTGTCTCCAGTTTACTCCTTGTCTATCTTCATAAAATTCATTTAATTTAAATGAGCCCAGGAGAGAAAACAGACTAGAGATGAATTGCTGTTGCCATGCAAGAGACAGGGGACACAAATCAAAGCTTGTTACGCTCCCCCTCCTCCACAAAATGAATGTCTCAGTAGCATGAAGAGGACACAACCCTTAGACTGAGCGTGATGCTAAAAGTTTCGGTCGAGTTAAGGCAAGAAATTGTAATAGAGCTTGTGTTTAGGTTTAGCCTACACTGAAACCATTTAGGATTAGCTTAACGCAAACATTACTATTTGACGGCCTCATTGTGAGGTGTGTTTATGTAATGGGTGAATGAACATGTCATGTCTCTTCTCTTCACTGCCGTCTGGCAGCAGGGGTCACAACAGTGACCAGGATGTTTTGGTGTTTTGTCTCACCTCGGGGACTCACTGACTGGACAATGATCTAAGTGTCTGTCGGTGGCAAAGAACCAGAGCTGACCAAACCTCTGCGCACAAAGGCCTGTATAACTCAGTGGATAAAGCTAACACAGCCAGGGATATTGGCTTCAATAAAGCTTCCAATAAACAATGATGTTATAGCAAAAGATCACAGTATAGCCTATAACAACAGCTGTTGGCAATACTCAGAGTTAATCTATATCCATATGGAGTTACTATAAAGATTTTCATTCCATCAGTATTAGGGTGCCTCAGCTGCAGTCATGTAAGGGACCATAAGGCTGGAAAAGAAAACTGAGCCATGAGGCAAAACTCTCACTTAATTGGATAATTTTTATTCCAACCCCCATCCTCTGTTTTGCCTGTAGTCATGAGTTGGGGATAGAGACTGAAAAAAAAAATGAAATTGCAGATCCAAACACCCAAAATGATGTGTCTCAGGAGATTTATCGGGGGCACAGGAATCCAAGAAAACCCAAGCCTGTTGGTTCTGGGAACCACAAAGGATGCCACATGGACGCCTCTCTGCAGACGTGCAGCGCGCACGACTACCTGTGAGGATAATCTGAGGTAGACCGAAGTCATGGCAGAAACTTTCTAACTCCCAGCTGGAGAGTTATAGAGTTAAACGTGAATCCTTGAGTTTTAGAAACTAAAAATGAAGCTGGGAACCTGATTTGTCTTTTAATTGAATATGCTTTTCATTGAAAATATTAAAAATTTGAACATTTACTTTGACTTCCATGAATTTACTCAGTATATTTTTTAAGTACAGTTTCTAAAATTCTAAGCTTTAAGTTTGTCTAAAGAAGAACAGACTGGTAATTGGTAAAATGTTTCAAAAACTTAAGAAAAACCTCTAAAATCTATTGCAGTCCATTGCCATGAAATTTTGAGTTTTCTCAACTTTTTTGTTTTTATAGTGTATACATTCTACTTTGTGAAATTTATATTTACTCACCATGTAACAAACAGTCAACGGTAACGTTTGTTGTGCAATAATCTCTTGCAATCACTTACTGTATGTAAGAATATATACAACCCAATGGTACCTTTCCGGTCCTGTTGAACAGGATGAAGTTGATGGTCCAAGTCTCTAATGGGACTATCTCTGATGATCATCTTGCAACCAGTGAATCCCACTGAATCCTCTGGAGAGCCTGAGGCTGGGTCCCTGTTACCAGAACAGACATCACATGTGGTCAAGGGCGATGATGCTCCTCTGTCCTGACAAAGCTAAAGGACTGAACAGCCAATGGCTTCGTGAAAGAATAAAACATCACACACAGCTGTTGTCACCGCATGACAATGCTGCTGTTTTAATGTAGCTGGTCACCTGCCAGGATCCATATCACAGACACTGGAACTGTGTTCAGTCTAATCTTGTTTTCTGTCAGGACTGACAGATATTGTGTAGTTGATGATTGTTTGTTGTTGCGGTAGAACAAGTTATTGCTTTCACTGTTTTGGACTTGGCCCACATTTTTCTCTCATATCTTCTCGGCTGGAGAAGGCCAACTCATTCACTGCTCACTGATGCTGTCTGCTCCGATTACGTCTCCTCCAGTGAGAGGGGAGCACATCGTCTGATGAATGCATCACCACACAGGCTTTCTTTTAACATTTACCCAGGCCTTACCGCGCACGGAACAGATGGATGTACCTGTAGTGCGCTGAAGGACAGCTGCTGATGGCAAGAAACGTTCATGTTTAATGTTTGGCTCATTGCAGCCGCCAAATCAATGTACCGATCAGCATGAAACCCACACAGATGTACTGGATACGTACTGTATGTGAGGCCAGTCCAGTGTTATGGATGAGTGCTTACCTTGCAGAATTCATTTAAAGGACCCGTGTGTAGGATTTAATAGTATCTGGCCGTTAGCTTGCAGATTGCAGACAACTCATCTCACCTTCCCCATCGAAGTGTGTAGGTCAGAGGTCTGGGGGCTCCAGACAGGCTCAGTGAATGAAAAAGAAAAAAAATATTATATTAGTTATCAAAAGGAGATCACAATTAATCGTGTGTGATTTGGTCAAAGACTTTCCCAGAGTCAGAAACTAATAAATGCCTTTAAACAGACCTTTTTTATTCATGTATCCAGTTATGTAAACAGCTAAATTAAGCTAAATTGGCTCAATTGTTGACTGTCAAGGGGATGAAATAAAATAATTATAATCGCATAGATATTCAGGCACTGACCTTTCTTTTTGGTTTAGTTTTCTATTTCTTGTATATGCAATGTGTTAGGCTTATTCATGTTGAAAAGAAAACCAAAATTTGATTATTGTTAAAAGGTGTTGCTTGGGGACCTGTAACAGCGACGCGCATCGCATCTTAAGATAGCCAATGTGAGCAAAACTTAATTAGTTAAGCTACATCACTTAGCTAGTTATCTAGCATTTTGCTAACATTAGTTAACTTAAGATGTGACAGTATATATGTGTCTTTCACAGTGACAACATAGACGAGCCCCACAGAGATTCCACTGGGTACCAAGCTTGCTCAACTGTTACTGGAGCACAGAGTCAAAATTGAGTCTTAAAACTTAGCAGGTAAACAAAGGGGGAGGAGGTGCCTTTTTTCAAGCTTTGTCTGAGGGGAGGCCCACATTTTCAGACTTTAAAAACCCCTGGTGTAGGAGAACCTACAGCCACAGCGAAACCAGTGCAAAATGTGAAAGGGTGTCTCTAGAGCCAATGTGAGCCAGCGAAACATGGCGACGCAACATGGCGACCTCAATGGAAGAGGACCTGTGCCCCCTGTAGATCAGAATGGCTCATTCTAAGGTAACACAATCACAACAGTTCTTATTTAGAAGATATATACACCAATGAAAACACAGTTGTGAATATCAAATTCCAAATGCCATTTTCTGTTAATAAATCCCAGTAAATCTTTAATATCGTGCTGTTTCACTATCCAACTGCTCTGGTCTGGCTCTTTCAGCCTCTGGTGAAATCACCACTGCTCATTCACTTTTCTCACATTATGTCAGCAGTGTCACATGATGTCGCTGAGATATTATTAGCCTGAATACATGCTCTGGCCTACAGAGGCTTACTGTATAGCTCTTGTAAGCTCTACTGGCTGCAAAATTAATTGAGGATTTTGCAGCCAGTAGAGCTCATATTTAACAAGCGATTAGACCCTGTGGGTTTGTTTTTTTTCATGTGGATTCAGATCTCATTTGCCAGCTGACTGTCCAGTCGTTCTTATTGTACACTTGCCACAATAGGAGCACCAGTACGTGTAACACAGTGCAGTGATGACTTCTATTTTCTGACTCTTCAGTATGTCAAACTGCAGGACATTTCTTCTTTGCGCAGTAGCACTCCTGAATGAGCCCAGTGGAGTTATGTGAGCCCATATTTGTCAGCAGGGAAGCAGGGGAGCGCCTAAATTCTCAGCATGCTTCACACAAGTGTACTCCACAGCATCAATAAGTTATTACTGTGATTTTCTGTGCAGTTTTTATACACTCCTACGCTTCCATTTTAGGCAAGAAAACATCACCTTAAATTACCTCTCAGTAGCTTTAAATTCAGAAGAAGGAGTTGACTGAAATCTTGTTTGACTTTTGTGAGCAAAAGTGCCCCTTTTTTTCCCACAGAAGGCGAACCAACCTCTTTGCTTTTTAAATGTCAATTTCAGGTAAAGGTAAATTTGTTGGGTGGAAGACTTAGTGCAGTTGAACCACTTTACAGTACAGACTAATGCAATTTTCTCTGTCAAACACTGGTGCAGATTAAGTGCAGCGATAGCTGAAAGTCATTAAGGCCAGCCCTCATTTTCCAGATACAGGATGCTACAATCATTAGTAACTGGCTTTGTCATGTCAAAGTAGCATTTAACAAATCTGTGGTGACCTTTTCAAATATGTCAACACTATCAGGAACTCGACTGCTCTTCTAGTAAAGTAAACCTGGAATCGTGAAGCACTCCACTTCTCATGTAAACTGATGTTGAGTCAGTCAGGTCAGATCACATTTTTATTTTATCTGTCAGTCTTAGAGTTTAAGACTCTTATAAAATGTAGTGTTAGCAGTGTTTCAATATTTGCATTCAAGGAAGTTGGTCAACACTTGCACCTGCTTTTAACACACAGCTCCTCCTCCCACATGTGCGGGGAGATGTGGTCCCTCAAGCATTTCCCAGGTGTGTTTGTCAGGATCAACCATTACTTGTTCCTGTCCATCACACATCATAATGGATACCATCTTCTCCAGGTGTTGAACCTCCTCAGTGCCCCCTCTCAGTATGGAGCAGAAGCCAGACCTCCTAAAATGTAACAAACCTGCAGAAGAACAAACATCAGGCCATAGATCAGGAGCTTTGCTTTGTGCTTCATCTCTGTTTATACTGTATGCCCATAGTCAGATACACCTGGGACAGCAGCTCACTCATCGTTTCCACCCACTCTCCCCAGCACGGGATGGCACTCGCATGCTCCGGCTGATTACTCTCTGAGTGATGTGCTGCCTTACCCTCCTGAGTTTGCTCAGTGCTGATTTGAAGTCAACAAGAAATCCAGCCTCACGCTTGCTGCTGGCGATCTTTACACCTCAGCACGTCACATCAGCCCACCGGAGACCAGATTCATGATGGATTTCAACTCACAGAACACTGGTATTTATAGAGATTGGAGAGTGATATGCCACTGTACATATGCATATACAGTACATGCATCCTTTATACTGAATACAATATAGTTTGGGTGTGCCTCAATAACCTTTTTTACATATGATATGTGTATGGTTATTGTTTAATGTTATTGTTTTTGTGAGTGTTCTATAGACCTCTATTGCTGTCTGAAAACAATTAAAAACACTTGAAGGAGCCACACAGTTGCACTGGGTGACATGTGCCTTGGTTACAATGAACAAGGACGCTGTGCTTTATTTTAGGTTGATCCTACTGCTCCAGTAAATATTCATGAGATCACCAAACCAGCAGCAGAAAATAATCTCCAACAAATGCACGAACATCTGCAAAAAAAAACTACAATGGCTCTATATTGTGCATTATTTTTTCTTGTTAAATATTTACATCTTCAGCAGGAACAAATGGGCTTGGCGTTGAGGGCCACTAACCGACGAGAAACTGGCAAGTGCTGAGAGATGGGCTGACTTATTGTTGGTATCCTTTACAGCTCATAATATATAGGAGCAGTGTATACTGGCTGTGCAAAAACAACACAATTACTGCTTTGGCTCTACTAGATAACAACTTTGAATGCACTGATGCATGAAGATGATCTATAATTTATCGCTCTATGAGATGGTAAATTTGTCAAAAAGAACACTTATAGGAAAAGAGCTACGAGGGTTGAATACATGATAATAAAACATCCATCTTAACCATTTAGTCATTTAGTCTGAGACTCAAAATAACACAAATGGCGATGATATGATAATTTCAGTTTTGTCTTTTTCTGGAATTCAAAATTAAAGGGATGCAACGACTGTGACTATTTCATATAGGGTTATAAGGGTTTTCCTTTTGCCAGAGGTTTTGGAGTTGTTTTCCATAATCTTTCAACTCACAAAAAAACCCCAAAACAATAATCACTGCACTGATTAGACTCTGCATTGTTATCTGAGGGAGGGCACATGCTGTGGTCCCCTCAAGCATTTTTCTCTAGTGATCGTCGAATATCACTGGAGTACTTTGCATTAATTTAATCTCTTGTGTCTCCCCTCTCCATGTGAAGCATGTTCCACGGTGACAGTGTCAGATGGATTTTTGTGTTGAAGCAAGAAAGGATGAATTTTAAGAACATCTCCATCTCAGTGTCTGTGGATTATTCATTCCATGGTAAATCAGGAAGGCTGTGTTTTTCACCCAGCTGACTGGGGGAAGAGATTTTAATGCTAAAAAGTTCTTGATCAATCTTTAACCTCACTCTACATCCACTTTACTAATATAAATTTCATGACCTATCAGTGCAGTGAGTGTTTTCTTTTTGTTAACTCTGAAGTCTAGTCGATTTCAGTGCAGTAAATCTGAAAAAGAAATCAGAATACAAATATAAAACCTTACAGTTAGTAGAAGACACCTCCCTGTTTGAGGGATTAGTAGGCTACATGCAGCCCAATTAAGACTTTTAACTGGTTGGTGTAAATTGAACTACAAAAACCAAATGTTAAAAAATGCATAACGTGGCAGAAGATATTGCAGCTAATGCATTAATGAACAACCTATCAGTATCTACCAAGCTTTAAGATTATAATAATCCTGGGATAATTAAGTCCCTAAAGATGTGGAATGAAAGCACAGAATGTTTTAATAAACTCACTGAACATGCGGAAATCAAGAGGTTGGATCATTAATGGCCTCATAGCTCACTACACACCACTCCAAGTCAGAGAACAAGTATTGCTCTGCAGGATTCTCAAGACAAAATTTTCAATTCCTTTTCAGTTATTATAAGTTATTATATTGACCATAAGATCCCAACACATACCAGACAAAGAAATATTAGACATTAAAAAGAAAAAAGCTATGGGGATGGACTTCATCAAAAGACTGTTGAAACTACACTGAGCTACACATTTATGTACACACGTGAAGACAAGGGTTTTGTCACGCCATCACAACACTGTAAAACATCACACAGGAGCTAAAGGAAGAAACAAAGCTTTGGTTAATAATTTAATTATCACCGGACCTTTGTGTCTTTTATATTCATTGAGCTAAGTCATGGTTATTTATAGTGGTTAAAGTGAGATTTGTTATGTGTGGGGCTCTGTGGTTTCAAGGTTGCCATGGGTACAGATGTGTGTGTGCACAGACTACAAAATCCGACTGATATAATTTGACAAACTGTAAATAAAATATTTAAAAAAGTAAGATCCTCTAATGAAAGTCATCCATTCACTGTTGGCAGCATACACAACCAAGATGATGGTGACAATAAAATTGTTCTTTAAAAAGCACTCTCCTGTGTATCTGTATCAAATGTAGGAATGGTGTTGTTACCACTAAAGGAGTGAATAATAAGACAAAGTAATATGAACAGACACTGTGAGCTTGTTTTTCCATTTACTGTAAAGCGCAGACTCAACTGATGTGACACCAGTTTCACTGTGTGTAATGGTGCTTCCTCCTCCTCCTCCTCCTCCTCCTCCTCCTCCATCCTCTGGAGTGAGCCGGCAAGAGCAGATAGTCCAGATAAAATGACACTCTCATCCCAATCCTGTAGCTCCACAGCTGTCTCCACACATCTGGAAAAAGTGTGCCCCTACTGTATATACCAGCCCAATTTAAACCCTGGATTTATTCCCATGATAACAGAATCACAATGACAATGATGAATCAAATTCTTAACACCTTCAATATATTGAATGTTTTGTCTCAAATTCAGTGAGATTAATCCGTCTGTATAACATTTTCAAAACTCGTGGGACAACTTGAAACTTATTCGACTTTAGTTCAGTTAATTCGCACTTTTGAGGCAGCAGGGAAACTTACATTTTGAAGCTGATACAGTTTAAAATGTGTTACAATGAAGATGCATGGGAAGGGATAGCCATGCAGTTCGGGTTAGAACTGCATAGCTTGAACAAAGTTATCTGTTTTTTTTGCAGACAGCACAAAATGTAATACTTAATACTAAAAAGAAAGGGTGCTGCTGCATGCAATCACTTTTATTAATGTTTTGATATTGTTGCTCAGTGACTCAATTTTGGACACTTAAATAATATGCAGTTTGAAAAACAATGAAAGTGTTATGTTAGAAGAGCTTGAATGTAAGTATATGGTAAACCTGTGGTGACAGTTGGATGTCTTGTGTTCCTTTCCTGGTATTCATGTTCTTGTGTTCTGGTTGTGTCGGTTCCAGGTTTAGATTTTTAAAAAAATCATGTGATTTATAGCACAACAACTACTACACCTATGTAATAAAAATACACAGGAAACTATTTACTAGTTAACCATTAGCATATCTGTCTGGTAAACAATAAACAAGCCTAATCAGTGTTTTAAATAGACATTGACCTGATGAGTAATGGTTTATGATTTTCTTCTTACCTTTGATTTATGAAGTGACTATACCTAAATGAAATACAGTACATACAATAAGCATGACTGATGAACTTTGTAAGGATCCCAAGGACCAGCCATCATTAAGTTGGCTGTTAATTGTGATCCTAATATAACAAGAAATCTGTGTTTTTCTTTCTTTTACAAATCACTCTGACAATACAGGAGAGCTCCTGATTTTCATGCAACGGTATGAGTAAATGCATTATGATTCCTTTCTCTGCATGTGAAAATAGTGACTTGGTCTATTTATAATACAATATGACTGGTGTTTCAAGGCATACACCAAAAAACATGTAACAGTAGGCAATATGCATAGAAAAGCACATGAAGTAAGAGCACTGAATATAAACATACACACAAAACCACACTGTAACACAACATTAGGGATTCAGATGCTTTGCATTTCAGAAATGCAAGTCAACATATGGTACTTTGCTGGTTGGATTACTTCTTTATTCAACATGCTAAGTCCATATTGCTTAACAATGGTGTGCTGCAGAATGGATGGCCTCTAAGTACTGGCTTTAACGTACAATGAAACAGCCTCAATGTGTGTGCCTGTTATTCCTGACAGGTATGTATGTATGTAAGTTGATGAAGTAGGTGGGGCAGGAGCTATACAATATGGCTGCTGGTGAGTTTTCCACCTTAAATTTTCCTCATCAGTGTTTAATTTCTGTCTATAGATGAGGAGGCTATGTGGGATCAAAGGAGGCTTTGAATAAGCCTCAGTGAGGAGATGTCACACCACACTGGCACAAAATGTCAACTTTGAAATCACAAAGAACTGTGAGGAGTGGAAATTGGTTTTTGGGACTGTTTTTTTTTTTGTCCCTGTCAGAGGTACAGATGGGGACATTCAGATAGAGGTTGGTACGCTAAAGTTCAAATGGGAAGTTTTATTTAAACTGAAATTCTGGGGGGAGGATGTGAATGCTTAACGCTGTCCAACCAGCCACTACTGTTTGGATTTCCTTGAGAAATGCATCCAACCTTTGTGTATTAAACATTCATGTCTCCAGAGACGGTTTGCAGAGTGACATCTGGTAGCTGCTCAGTGAAACCAGTCTGCTGCCCCTGTGAAGGCACCGTATATATTACACAATATTGCAGTATGATATAGTAGAGTATATGTTGAGGGATGAGAGGGATGAGTCTCTCATTTCCTTCCCACATCTCTCATGGGAGTTGAGTCTGTGACCTCCTGTCATCTCTAGACCAGGATATGACAAGACAAGATGAAACTTTAATGATCTCAGAGGGGGAATTGTGCAACAGCAGAAGGGGAAGGTAGACATAATAAAATCAACGCAGGCTCTTTGAATGAACACAGTGCAGACGGTAGGAGGTTGGTGAAGCACATAGATTGCATGTCCACGCTATTAGGACATATTAGAGTTTCATAATTATTAGGTGATCTGCTGCCATCTAGTGGCATAATAGATAAAGTACAACACTTCAAAAAAGGCTTGAATACATTTACAGTGTATCATAGTAGCCTCAAGGATAAATACAACTGACCATGTTCACAGAGGACATTGTAACTTGTCACAGTGGAAAAAGCAAAGCTGTTATTGATAACAATAACAATGTGTGACAGTTCTTCTTCTTCTTCTTCTTCTTTTTCTTCGTCTTCTTCTTCTTCTTCTTCTTCTTCTTCTTCTTCTTCTTCTTCTTCTTCTTCAACAGAATGAAAAACAGAGATAGAATACCATAATTAATGTAAAATAAGATGAAAATAAAAACCACAAGTAAAATAAGATGAAGATGAGAATAGAATACATGAAAACGTGAAATGCATCTTCACATGGATAAAATCCACTTGATAATATAAGTAAAAGTAAGATCAAAATTAAATGAAAATAGAATACATAGAATGCATGACATAAGATGAAAAATAAAACTCACTGAAACTTAAAGTAAAAAACTAAAGCATATATAAAATCAAGAAAAATACAACATTTTAAAATATGTTTAGCAGCACAAGTGCAAAGCAAAGCAGTCTTGACCATGTATCAAGAAAGTCATTGCTAGTTAAGGGCTAAATTGATTATTTTTTAGCTTTCTTTCAAAAATATTTAGCGAGCTGGCTTTCCTTTTTGGAATATTTTATTTTCAGTTTTTAAATTTTACAAGAACAGTCCAACTTATTCCCACTAAAACTCAATAATGAAAGATACACAGTTAAGAAAAGACTGAGGTGAAAGAATAATTGGATAAGCTAAATAAATAAAATAGGACATAATAATAAATAAAATAATAGTAATAAAGTAAATTACAAAGTAAATAAATAAATAAATATTTAAAAAAGCAACACAATCAAATACATTTGTTATGTTGTGACATGCTTGTCACTAAAATATGTCAACCATTGTACCTGAACGTTAGTATGAGTCTACAATGGACCAGATCAAAGGTCACAGCGAGTCCACAGTTGATAAAGGTAGCTTTTCTATATATTCAATAAAGGGCTGCCAGATCTTCAAAAAGAGATCATATTTGTTCTTCAAAGCATAGGTGACCTTCTCCAAGGGCATACAGTTCATCATTTCCAATATCCATTTCGATATAGAGAGGGGGGAATCCGACTTCCAGGTTAATGCGATACATTTTCTAGAAATGAATTTCCTGGAACTCTGATTTAATTTCAAGTTTGTTATGTTTCCAAGAAGACAGAGTCCTGGGTCTGCGAGCTGGCTTTCCTGTGTATAATAAACCAGACTTTGCACATAGGTCCAGTCGTATGCTAGGCTTCCTCATCTGGCACTGTGACCTAATGATGGCACTACAGCAGCCATCTAAAGTTAAAACTTAATGTAACAAATTAAACTCTACTTAAATAAACTTGACAAACTTAAAAAATTACTCATATGTGCCATCACTTTGCAACTGTCAAAACTGTGGGTCCAGTGAGCAGAACATTTCAGATGTTTTGAGCTGGCAGGAATTATGAAGTCCACTCTGCCAGTCACTCTGCTAAAATGAAGTAAACCTGTCTCCTCAGTTTTTGCTCAGTTAACCTCAAACTCCAGAAACTATCCAGCCATATTATAAAGCTTTCAGATTTATTTATTTTTTTTTTTTAATGAGTTCATGAAATTTCTATGAATTATATAGATTTTCTTCTTCAGCTCTATTTTCTTGTCATTTCTTCATAATGCCTCTGGAAAGTTGGTGATACTGAGCCTGGCATGTGGCACGCGAAGGCCTTTTTAAGCAGTGTTTAGATTTCAAAGTGACCTGTCCCAGATGATCATATTCAGGCAGATTTCTTTAATTAATTTAATTAATTCTTAATTTTTACATTGATTGATTGGTTGCCAACTTTACATCTGGCCAATAAAAACTATCCTTTTGGCTAATTCTGGTGTATTTACAGTAACATTTATGCACTGTCTCAGGAAAATTAATCAATGAATTAACTTTAATTAATTAACCCCACACCCCTGTCACCTGTCCATCTTGACAACCAATCACTTACCGGTTTTCGAGTCACGTTTCTTCCTCTATAGTTAGAGGTAAAAGTCACGTGATGATGTCTGAACGCCGGCAGGTGAAAGAAAAGCCAAATCAGTCCTCCGAAAACTTCAAATATCTCCGGAACCAGCTCATCAATAAACTCTGTCCACGACACAGTGAGTTAATTCTTCCTTTTTTTTGCCATTTATTTTCTTCTTTCACAGACCTTTGGGGTTTAATTTTCTGTTTGAGAGAGACCTGAACTGAACTATTGTCAAGTCTAGAAGGGAACCCTTGATTTGTGGAACGCTCGCGAGATTTGTGCGATTTGTGCGATTGTTTCTTCACTGTGCACCCTGTGCAATTTTGTTTTAAGTGTGAGAACGCCATGCGCAAATAAATATGGTAGGTTTAAAGACAGAAAACACTTGGTTAGGGTTGTGGAAAAATCATGGTTTGGGATAAAAATCTTGCAAGATCTTTTGTGGGTCTGGGGTTATGGATGGATGGTTTAGGATTTACTTCTGTGTTTTGACTTTTGGTTTCCTAAAACTAATATGACATAAATGTGTTCAAGCCTTTCAGTAAGGATAAGGATAAGTGGGGATACCTACTGGATGGAAGAATTGAATCTCTACTACCATTAATTTCAATAACCTGCAGGGGTCACTACAGAACACACTATACACGTTATAAAATGTAAATGCATAAATTTACATTTAAGACACTTAGCTCACCAAATACAGATATATCTAGATATATATAGAAGGTGATATAGAGAGATATAGAGAGCTAGAATGACAACAAAAGAGCAACAGAGATGAGATCCTTGTTCTACATAATATTATTATTTATAATGCAATATGATGATAACAGACTTCTCTTGTGCTTTCTTTGCTACTGCTTCTGCCTCAGTACATCAGATATTATTTTGAACTCTGCACAATTTATTTGATTATGGTTATTAAGACTTTAATCTAAGTGCACAAATCACATGATGTTTCACCTCCCGATTAGATCCTATTTATCTCTTGTGAAATTTTCTCTGATTGGAAATATGGTGCCATGATGACTCTATGTGTTTGTGAAGTTTACTAACAAATCTTTTTCACTGTGCATGTTGCACATGATTAATTGGTCTGACTGACAGAAACACCTGCTGGTGTCCGCTTCTTTTCTGTGAGGGACATCGAAGGGCGGTTTTAGAAGCACCGCTCTGCCTGCCTGCTTTGTCTTGGAGGAGGGTCGTCCATATGCATCGCGGAGCCTGTAGGAAATGTCCTCACTTCATGGCAGAGATAGTTGGCAGGCAGGCGGCCGAGGTGAGAGATACCACAGGAAGATGAAAACAGATGGGATGAACACGCAACACGCCTCCCTCTCACTGGGGTAAAGGGCAAATAAAATCTGTTACAACCGAACAGTTCATCCAAGATGCATTAACCACATAAAAACCCAAAGTAATCAAATACCACTTAATACCACAATAAACCACATCCTGTAAATGGCATCTTTAAGGCTGATTTCTATCATCACTCATGTTACAACAACAGATGAAGCCCCCCATCCTCACCCACCCACACACATCACACCCCCACTGGGCTATAGGATCTGAACACCTGTTTCATTGTGGAGCTAAAACGGGAACAGCTCTTCAGATGTCTCTCTCAGAGACTGTTAACTACTGTTACTTTACAGTAGTTTACACCATTAGATACCCTGCCGGCAGCCAGTTTGTTTGTTTTTTTGGGGGGAGTCTGTGGAGATTTGCATGTTTGTGCTAATACAAAATACAAGATGCAACAGATTTATCATTATCATTTTTATAATTATACAACAAGGTTGTATAAATAGATTTTGATGTAGTCTCTCCTCTTTGATTAGCAGAAGAGATTAAAAATAAAAAAAATATAGCACCCATTCTTGAGAAAGAAAGAAGAATGTATCTTCTCCTTCCACAAAAAGGTGCAAATGTATGACATATATATATGTGTGTGTGTGTGTGTGTGTGTGTGTGTGTGTGTGTGTGTAATTTATAATAAATGTTTTTTTCCCAGACAAAAATTCACAACTTCAAACAATTTAAAAATGCATTAAAAGCCTTCAAAATCAAAAACTAACCATACCTACTCATAACATACATGTAGCAATGTGCTATTATGGTCATCTTTGTTTTAAAGTATATTTTTTATGGAAAATGTTGCCTCTTTAAAATTGTGTCCCAGATTTCCATCAGCTCTGTCAGATTTATTCAAAAACATGATTTAATCAGGCATATGAAGGGTTAGCTATATCCTAAGGACCCCTGTCTCACTTCCTTAAAAAGGTGGGAATACTGCTGAAGTACTGGTAAGCTCAGGTTCTCAACAATAACATTTCAACTCTGTAGCCCTTCTAAATAAAAAAAACAAAAACAAAAACATTTTCCCAGCATAATTGAAGAGTAAAGTGACTGACAGAACAAAATAATTTATATAGAGGAGTGCTGGGGGTGATGTAAACAGTCTCACAGCCTTAAGGAAGAAGCTGCTCTTCAGTCTGGTGGTACGGCAGCAGATACTTTTGTATCTCTTTCCAGATGCCAGCAGGGTGAACAGGCTGAAGCTGGTGTGGGTGTTTGTCTTTTAGTGTCATTTGGGCTCTGTGCAGGCAGCTCACCTCCCACCAACATCACTCATGCTCTCTAGATGGGTACCACTGATGGTCTGGCCAGTTTTGCTCATCAGCTGCAGAGTTTTGCTGTCCTGGGCCACACACATCCCATGCCAGTTTGTGATGTTTCCAGTCAGGATGTTTCCAGTGTGCATCTTTGCCTCCTTTCTCTGAAAATCAAAAGTTGTCTCCTTGGTTTTGCTGGTATTGAGCAGTAAGCTGTTTTCTGTGCACCATTCTGCAAGACTGTTGATCTCCTTAATGATGGTGGTGTCATTTGCAAACTTCTCA
>JAJHUR010108060.1:1263-41287 GCA_027495735.1 Lutjanus campechanus | reverse complement strand
TTGTACCACTGGAGGGAGCTTGAGTACCATCAGTGGTCCTCATACCACAGTTTGAGATACAAGGTTATAGACTAAACAGTTAATCAACTGATCAATTTATAATTGTTATAATCGAAAATAACTGTTAATCTCAGCCATATCAGCCATTAACTGAAAACACCTTAAAAACATGTTAAATATTTCATATTTGACTAAAAATGTTTGATGCAAAGTATTACTGACTCCATCTTTTCCTATAAAGAGGTGTTGCACATGGGCTGAAGGGGTTATCTGGTCAACTGTTTTCATAGCAGCCATATTGATATGAAGTAGTTGGGTCAAAACAGGTTTTGCCAGTGATGCTAATTAAGGTCCCATTCCATTTAGTGTATCAGAGTCTTTCCAGTGAGCCAGCATGCACAATATCAGCACCCTGACTCTGTTTGACCTGAACTGAATAAAACCTTAATTATATATATATAGAGAGAGTATAAACATAGACCCTCAGGCATATACACATACACATACAAATGTGTTAATTTGAAATGATTCCACTCTCTCCAGTACTTATTTTATTTTCTATCATAATATCAACCGCTGACAGGTCACTGAACCATTAAAATAAATTAAAAAAAATGAAATAAATCAATTTCTACATCAATGTAAAATTCATAACAGCTTGATTTCATATTCAACAGTAAAAATAAGGCCGGTGGTTAAGTAAATGTAATTCAGACTCCACTAGTGGATGAAGTGTTCATCTGCTGAATTAATAATCAGCACATTACAGAGGCAAACGGAGCTCAATGCGTGCTGCTGCAGAAGATTTTCAAACATTGTCGCCACTCAAATAGTTGTTTTTCATAGGCTCATCTTGTTTGTGTCTTCGAGCCATAAAGCAGAACAATCCACTTTGGTTGATGAGTAACAAGGTGCAGCCCTGCTTCTTGATTTCCCTGTAATCAGACTGGTGGTCTGCTGAGAAATTCAAGTTTGACATTTAGTTTAATAACAACCCAATTACAGCTTCCAATGAGTAATGACGTAAATGCTGGAAAACAGGGACATTTCTGGGAGGGGGAGGGGGGCGCTGGCCACGACTGATACCTGAATGGCCTCCCCAAGTACCATCCCATTATCGGCTTTATTGTTATTATTATTGGCTCTTTCCAGTACGAGGTGGGACCTTCATTTGAACCACCTGTTTGATGATTATTTATTAATGTGCACTGTTTTCTTTTTTAATGCAGCCTACTTTAAATTTTTTATGAGGTTAATGTATTTTACAACACAGGGCTGTATAATGAGATGTTAGGTAGTAGTTAGCTTTACGCTACTCACAGAAACAAAACACTGTAAATCAAATAGGTAAATAGTAAATAATAAATTGTAAAAATGAAATGGTGGAATGCTGAAGATAGAGGTAGAGTGGAGGTACTATTTCGTTTTGAGAGTATAGAATCTTTATATTACATTTGTGTGATGCCATTCTGTCGTGCTCTGATTATTGCGACTATTTATCTTTTAACTTAACATTTTAAACAAAAAATATGAGAAACTTTACGATACTTTGTGCATTTATGTGTACGTGCACGTGTACAGACAGACTTCATCAGTGCCCCACTTGTGCCACCCTTGTCAGAAAAGTCGGGAAATGCCCCTGCTGGAAAATGCAGGATTTGTCTGCCCAGATAAGACTGGAGATTGTTTGGTGTTTCATCTGAGGTGCAGTATATTTGACAGACAATCCTAATTCATGGTTTTACCACTACGTGATTTCATTGTGATGGGAAAATAAGTGAAGTCTGCATTTAACACAAGACGTCTCACAGAGAATTGAAGGCATCACCGAGGGAAGTCTTGCTAACTCTGTGCTTTTCTCACTTCTGATGTGTCTTTCCCAGAAAGAAGTGTCTGATCTCTGCCAATTTGACTTTTTCCAGTCTATTCAAGTCCATCTATTTGTGCATCATGCAGCTTTTTATGCGTAATATCCTGTCATCATCATCGGGCACGCCACAGAGCTCTACCTTTGTCCCCTTTAATTTTCAATGGAAAACAAAGCCTGGGCACAGATAATTGGCTCAGCTGCTAACAACTACCTTTGTGTCTGCTGCTGCTGAATTTAATGTACTGAGAACATCTTAATGACAGACCAAGCGCAGTTTTTCTTTTCTTTTTTCTCCAGATTGGTCGTACAGCCGCAGCCCCACCACGAGTGCCTCCCTCCTGCGCTTTAGAGCTGGTAAGATAGGCAAGTGTACAGCAAGAAGACTATTTGTCACTCAGCAGTAGACCGCAGACTGGGGTGTATAATTACCACTTACTGCACAATCAGCTGTCTTGTCTCACCCTCATTGCCAGAACTCTTCAGATTCACATTCAAAATGCTGAAGAGAGTTTTTCCCCTTTCACAGATTTCTAACTTTTCTTCCATTTTTGGCATTTACTCCCGATTTCAATCCACATTTTTCCTATTCTCTGACTTATTATAGGTCTTATTGATTTAATAGCACCCCGCATGATTTTTTGTTTATGCATAATTTGTGACCGCCTGCTGATTTACATTTGATTCTCATGCGTGGCTCCCTTTCAGCCAACACCCCCCACCTCCCCCGCCTACCCACTCATATATCTGCCTCCTGCTCCTTCACTCTTTCCTCTCTACACTTTGCTGCGCCAGCACTTTGATAGCGGAGTAGCTGGGGGTGGTGGTGCTTTAATGGGGGGGGCTGCAGGCCCAGATGAGAACAGTCAATATTTCATATCTCTACCTGGAAGGAGACACAGAGGGCAGTGCAAATTCAAATAGGGTAAGATGTATGACACCCACATACAGCTTTAACCATCTTGCCGATGGGAGATGCTGCAGGAGGCTGTGGCGCGGCTGACGGCTGCTGACAGAAGGAATCCATTAATTTCAACATTTGCAAATAGAACGCGGTTTCTTAAAAAGAGGGCAACACTTGCACTATGGAAACTGGAAAATTGAATGCAATTACATTAGCATAAATCAAATTGTCAAACTTTTACATCTTTGAATGCATTGTGCGCACAACGCGGACATGGCTGGAAGTTTTGAATAATGCCGCTCGTGAATAGTGGCAATTTTTTCCCCCTCTGATCAGGTTTCAGGTGTGATTATGTGCTGCTGGTTTTCAAAGGTGTGTTGTAATGAAAGTGGATGGCTGTGGATGAAAGGGGTGTTCCCTTCCCTGCTGCCAAGTCCCATTCTTCCACCTGAACTCAATCAGCCATTCAGTGCGTGTAGACGGAGCTTACTGTTGGCTCCTCATATTGGTTTCCATTGCCCAGAGAATAACTCTGCAATCAGTTCACACCCCCCCACACACCCCACCCCATATCCCTCTCAGGTTGGCTACATCTGCTCCCATTCAGGCCTCTGCCATTTGCAAATGAACTGCAGTCTTATCAGGGTCGAAATAGTAGCTCTGAATGATGCGATATGATCAATTTTAGCTTGAGAATCACGAGTGCCCCATGAAGATGTTAATGTTGTGACCATATTCCCCCATGCAGGCTTATTTCTATGGTAATGCAGCTATTCATATGCCATTTCTAATATTTGCTTACAGCAAATCAATAAAGGCCAATGTGCTGACTGCGTTCTGCACCAGATAAAGAAGGTTGGAAATGTATGCAGAAAGCACGCTGTACATCCGACTCTGTAACAGGCATAGACTCGACGTTGTAGAAGTTTTAAGGGAAGCAGCGCTCCGTCATAAGACTGCCACTGCATAGTAAACTGGTTTTCTATCAAAGTGAAATAAATATCACCTGATGCGTGCAAATGAGAATACAGAGGATAGTGTTATGAAGTAAACAATACAATGATCTTCCCATGAAAATGATGTTGGATACACTCCTGTGAGAGAATCACATCCAATTCTCTACGCAACAATGAAAAGAGGAGCTGAGTCTATTGTACCTGTCTCCCCGTCTGGCCCCAGTTAAATGCTGCTAGTTGTGTTTGATCTCTACAGAAGCCTGCTTTTGGCTCCTTTGCAAGGCCTTGCCACTTGGGTGCTGAACTGCTTCATTCCGGTTGCCTGTGTTTGTTTGTTTAACGCCAGGCTCTGCTTTCACACAGACATAATTAAATCAAGCCTAATCCACTATTTATGCATTCTACTTCTGAATTATTCACACAACAGTTTTATGTGTTATTGCATTTTTTTTTTCCAGAGACATTTAGAACTTGTGGGGCTGCCGTTATTGAATAGGACTTCCCTCAAGATTGCTTCTTTTATTAATTAAGCCCCCTCCCACCCCTGCACAGTACTACACAATGCAGTCATGTAAGAGCTGGGCTTGCATTTCTTTGCTTAAGTGAGTATGATTTTGCCTAATGCAACTACACACTGTGTAATAAGAGTAATTATACTGCCTCTAGAGAGTACATCAGCTTTCCAAGAATAATTTTTAAACACTGAACTATCTGTGCAGACACACTCGCACACACCATTATTCCAATGACTCATTGTTCCTTATCCCCAGTAGTCTGAAAAATGTCACACTGGACCAGAAGCCCATTTGTCCAGCAGCCCGTTATCCTAAAAACAAATTCCCATGGCTCCCAGGACCCATAGCTCTGAATTTAACTGACGTAACTAATATGCTTATTTTTACCCAAACCATGTTCCTGAACCTTGCTTAAACATGGGTCTCAAACAGGGGTTCATGAGCCCTAGGGCAGTGGTTCTCAAACTGGGGGGGTGGGCCATAGGAGAAATATGGAGTGAAAAAAAGTTAAATGAATATGATTTATGTGAGGGGAATAAATAAACAAGTGTTTGCTGATGCTATCTTACTTACCTTTATTTCACTAAAATTCAATTGGAATCCTTTTTTTTTTTTATCAGTTGCTTCCCCAGTTATTGTTAATGATTGATAATAATTGTGGGGTGGTTGGAAATGAACTTCTGGCTTCTGAAGGGGTGCAATAAGTTTGGGAACCACTACCCTAGGGGCTCCTGATAGTTACTGCAGGGGGTCTGGCAAATTAGTGTTTGATCAATCTTTCAAAAATTAAAATATGTCTGAAAAGACAGATTGACATGAACCCAACATTTTAGTAGCAAAGATAAATCAGCCTATTCATTAAAAAAGAAGTCTATTCATGAATCTTTGGGTTATTCTAAATCGGTGTGTCAGCTATCCATAGTGACGAACTAGTTATCCGCATATTATTGAAACAGCTCTGACATATCCTCCACCTGAGAAACCACAGGCGAAAGCGCAAAGGACGAAGCTATCACACTTGTCATTAGCCATGTTACAGCTGCTGCTGACTCAGCAGCTACAGTTAAGCACAAATGAGAGAGGACCTGAAAATATTTAATGCAATATATGTAATAGGGGGTCCCTGCTCCATCTGTCTATCAGCTGCGAGGTCTGAAAAATGTTGAAGACGGCTGCTTCAACCTAAGCAAACTGCAACTATTTCACAGTGTTAACTACCTGTTTATTATTGTTACCATCAGAATGAAGGTCACTGGACTATGATGACGGCCACCTGACTATTGCTCTGAATGGTGATGGTCACTTTATGTTTGCACTTCAGAATACACCAAGAAATTAAAAAAACCTTAAAGGTCAGTCAGAGTGTATATGTTTTTTGAAAAATGGGGAGCAGTGGGCTTTTGTTTTCGGTATAACGGGCTGTTGGATTTAGGAATGGGTATCGAGGAACAGTATTAAATTGGTACTGGCTCCTGATTGTTCAGTATTGGTAAGCTGCTGGACAAATGGTACTGCTATTGGTATTTATGTGACGCTAATTTGCTCTAAATTACACATTTAGACAGAATCAGGGGTTACAGTGGTTAGCCAGAGCGTTGTGTCGAGGTGTGGGTGGACTTTCTCCTTATTCAGTATTTACTAGTGATGTGCATGATTAGTCGACTACACGATTAAACGTCGCCGTACACCGTGAGCGTGTATGCCCCGTTGGCCCAGCCAACCCCGTATGTTTTTATCAGCAAAAACAGACAGATGACAGCTTGTAAAACCAGTGCTGTTTAGAAGTGTTTTAATCTGGAAAATGGAAATAACTTTGAGCGTAGACTGTGACAGAATAAACTGGTGTATAATCATTTGACTGGAGCATGCTGTTAACTGTATTCAGTGCTCTTTTATTGCTTTCTTGAAAGTGGCCCTGGTATTTGTTTTAATGACATGACCTGGGTAAATGGCTCTATAAATTTCAGTAGATTTTAGGTTTGTCCAAGATCTCGTGAGTAAAAGAGGTCTTAAACTGGCTTGTCTGGTCAGATGAATACATTTATCTCTGATGTACAATACTTGGTCAGAAAAATTCTCATTCAAGTTATTCCTGAAGAAGATCACAAGACTGGATTGTAATCTGCCCCCCACACTGAGCCATGAGAGATTTCAGACACATTTGAAAAACATTAGTGTGCAGTGAACAGTGGAGAGCTAATCGAGCGGCTTTGTTTTGAGAGAATTGAAGGGTTTTTTTGGCTGCAGATGAGCAAATGATTGACCAGCACTCAAGGTGTGACCAAACTAACACTTCAGTCGCTCGGTTCAGATTGCTTGGTGTTACATCAAAGGACATTTTAATAGCAATGCTTCTACAAATTTCAGTGACAATATTATCAATCTATCGCTTGAGCCAGTGTTGGTTGAGGCTGAGGAATAACGTTTTCAAAATAAAAAATGTGAAGGTGTGGCATTAGAAAGAAGTTAGCTTAACACATCTCTGTAGTTTGCATCTCTTTTCATCTCTGCTTCAGCCCGATGGCACGTTAGTCGCTACAAACACACCCGAATCTCTGACCGAACCACCCGTCATCGTCATCTGTTTGAGGGTATTGTGGGTATGTGCCAAGTTTTGACAGGAAGAGGAATGTGTGAAATAAAAAAAGACTGCTAAATGTCATAGGAGTGCAATTCTGAATTCTGCATTACTCTTTAAAAAAAAGTCTATGAAGGACTAACTTTAGGTAAAAACCAAAAATGCCTTAAAATCTCTGGCTGTTTCAAGAACTTCCAACACCATGAACACTGTCTTAAAGACATTACAACATATGACTAATTAGTGAGAGTAAATATGTCTTGACAGAAACATAATGTTAATTAAGACCCATGAAATCTTAGTTTAAAATCTTGAAAAAAAAATATAGTATAATATTTATGACTGAATAAGTAACAATTAAATTTCAAGTCTGGAGAAGAGGTGGGAGTTAAAGAGCTGAAAACTCTGCTAATCTGCCTCGTCAGGACAGTGTGGGTGTGGTTCCATCACATTTAACTGACAGTAACTAAACATGCCACCAACTCTCATCACATTTTGATCCAAATGCTGCAAAATCCTAAATTGGTGTATGGAAGTATGAGACATCATGCTTTTGTAACTGAGACCCACCCACATGGAACCAGCGAGAAGAGCCCAGAGAAAGATACAGAATTATAGAAATCTCTCAACAACCAACTAACTCTGGCAGAAAAAACAAAAGTGCGTTCGTGTAGGACCGCATCACTCATAGGGAGAAGCTGAATCAGAAAATAAGCTTTCGAGGCCTTTAACACTGCCAATTTTTGAAACGCTGACACTGAATCAGTAATATGTTATCTGATTTCACTCTTGCAAAAGTATTTCAACTTGTAACAAGTAAAGCATGATTCAACTTTTTTTTTCATGTCTATATTTAGGCACTCGCCACACTTGGTTATAGTCAGGAAAAGATTATGAACCAAAGTGTTTCATAAACCTAACCGCACACGGCACTCAGGATGCAAATTTGAGTCTCCAGTGCCGAAGACCTGAGCTCTGTATACCCAACATCCATCCTGACCACCTCCCTGCAACATGTCTGTTATGTGTGAAGGTGTTTCCTGCAAACTAGAAACACTAGAACAAAATCGCATTTAGACGCAAAATTGTAATTGAACAAAACAAATTACTAGTATATGAATATATTTCTATGAGACAGAGATGGTTCCATCCAGTAAAGGTCTGTCTCTGAGAAAATTTCTTAACAAATCTATTAATGCCTATAGAATGTAAATTGTGTGTGAAATGTCTTGTGGGTAAATTGGTTCAGAGCTTTTTTTTTCCTTCTCTCTCCACATGGGCTGTGGAAGTCTGCCAAGTGGAAACAGACAGAGAGGTTAATTAGGCGGAGTAGATTCTGATGTTCCAGTTCAAATGAAAATCAAATGACATCCACCGTCATCCATCACCGTCGAGCCACTCTCTGTGCGCCTATCAGGCAATCATGGTGTATTGAAATGGCAGTCAAAAGGTTAGGGATACAGGCATCTGCAGGGGCTCATCCCTCTGTGTTAAATATGGAGGGTAGCCCGTAGCCTCGTGTCATTACTTCTGGACCACAGTTGTGTAGTCTCTGATAAAAACGGACCAATTGTGTATTGATTTCTCCTTGTTTCTACAGTCCGGTCCCTGTGGACGCAGAAGGATGCTGCTGCACTATATACTGCTGAAATATGGGTGAAGCTCGCTGGAACAGAGCGCAGAAGTATTATCTAATCTCGGCTAAATTAAAAAATCAGATCATGGGTGAAATTGCTTTATATTCATTTTACATCCTCCGCTCCTCTCAAGGTGTTGAGTAAATGTTTACTTTGGTCTTTCGCTGATAGATCATTTGCTTCCTGTGGTCTTCGGGCATTTCTGTTGTGCAAATATCAATATTTCACTCATTCAGCAGAAGCAGGTAAAAACAAAACAACAGTTCCTGAAAGTCTGAGAGAGTTTGTGTGGAATTTGTTACAGTTTAATGGAGCTTGCCTTCCTTTGCTTTCTTTCAGTCTCTTGGTATGCATCAATCTGATATTCATACACTGAAAACTGCATCAACCTGAGTCTTCAGTGAAAAAACACTCATAAATTATTGTTACAGCATGATGTTCACTATATGTTTTTTTCAAGAGACCAAACAATATGTGTAAGTAGTACTGAAACTGGCCTTGCAATAGTTAATGTGCTGTAGTTGTTGCCATTATAGAGTATATTCCACTGATAATGTGTGGATTGCTCACAGAAAAACATAATTCTAGTATAGAGTATATAACATAGTTGCATAGAGCATCAAAAAGATTCTTAATTCTTAAAAGGCTCTTAATGAGCATTATGGGTTGCACTATTTTACAGTACACTAATAAGACGCAACAAACCATACTTTGTATCAAATTAGACAAATACTACAAGTAGTATGTTCTCTATTAGAAAGAATAAACCCTTTATTAGACCCTTAATAGACTTTACTAGATGTTAATTAAGGACACATTACGACAGAACTGTACCGTAAACTAAAGTGAAATCACATATCTGCTGCTTTCCCCTTTAAAAACAACATATAAACCAGATCTACCAAGGAAAAGCAAAAATTATGGAGGTAGAGGAATATTTTCTCTATGGGTGACTGGATAGACTTATTGTAATACTCTGGGCAGATAATATGATTTGATGAAATAAGTGGGCTGTGACTACTCTGCCAGTTGTGTGGGACCAGCCAAAGAAAATGTATCTCAAGTAGCAGATATGTGATTTCACTTTAGTTTATGTTACAGTGTGTCACCAGTTGCCCTCAAGTAAAGTCTAATAAGGGTCTAATAGTTGGAGATAATACACCTTAGTCTACAGTACAGTTCTGCTGTAGTGAGACCCCAATTACCTTCTAATAATAATATCTAATAGGGGACTAACAGTATGAAATAATACACTTAACAGCACAGTTGTGGTGTGATGTGTCCGCAGTTGCCCCTGAGTACAATCTAATAAGAGTCCAACAGTGGGAAATGATAGACTTTAGTTTGCAGTACAGCTCTGCTATAATGTGTCCCTAATTGCCCTCTAATGAAGTCTAATAAGGGTCTAACAGTGGGAAATAATACACTTTAGTTTACAGTATAGTTCTATTTTAATATGTCCCTAATTACCTTCTATTAATATTTAATAAGGGTCTAACAGTGGGAAATAATACACTTCACTTTATGGTACAGTTCTGGTGTAATAAGTCCCTAATTACCCTCTAATGAAGTCTATTAATGGTCCAACAGTGCAAAATACTACACTTTATTTTACAGTACAGTTCTGTTGCCATGCGTCCCTAATTACCCTCTAATGAAGTCTTATAAGGTTCTAACAGTGGGAAATAATACACTTTATAGTACAGTTCTGGTGTTATGTTCCCTCATTTGCCCTCTAATTTGAAATAAAGTACGGTTGTTGAGGCCCTATACATGCTCACTAAAATCACTGAAGAGGTATCTTTAGACATTTTGCCAGCCGCTGTGGTATTGTTTTCCTTTGAATCACCTGTGTCATTGAAAAACCTGAAAAGCCTCCAAATATCTCAGAAATGCTTTGTAACCGAACACATTTCTGAAATGCTGTTCTCTCCTCTTCCTGAGAGAGAGAGGGGAGAGAGTAAATGAATCTGGAGAGTTTTGTTGATGTTACTTTGCTGTCATATAACTCTGGAAATGTCTGAAGTTTTCTCCATGGTCAGCAGTGAGGAAAGTTTCACATGGTTCTTCGAGCTGCACTACCTCGCCGCACACATGACAGCGCTGCAATAGTTGCATCATCAATGGCATCGCAGCGAATGCCATGGTGATGAACTCTGAGTGGCTTTTACACCTTGTGAATATGTCTGCTCAAAGCAATGTTGCAACGTTAACACACACAGATTCTGCCCCACTGCTCAGTCATGGGGGTGACAGGATGTATACAGTAGAGCTAATAATTATCTGTTCAAGTGCGATATCAACTCCTTAGGTTTTCATCTGATCAGCTACATTCATCTGCTTGACGGGCTTAATAATAGGAATGAGTTGGCTGGCTGTCAAATTATCTACATGTACAGCAGCACCTATACAACGGCCTTTACAAAATACCAACATTATTTTTAGACGAGAGGGTTTTGCATGATAAATATCAGGTGCACATGACTGTTTTGTCAGCGGTGCATGTTCACTGATGAAGACAGCGACAGAGGAAGTAACTTTTCCTGTGTGAAGGTTTTAAGATTCACAAAAAAAAGGTACAAATTGACACAACAGCGCACTGTTACTTCCTTTTACTAATTAGATCCCCCTCAGTGAATGTGAATCTGTTTGATAACACAGGCACCGGGCAGTGGAATGCAACAACGCTGAGATAAAAGTGTTCAACAGCCTTAAGCTTATAAAAATTGAGATCTGCTGTATGACTTTTAGTCCAGTGAGGAATTAGAAATATTAATTAGAATTAATTGAAAATGAATTAGAAATTTCAGTACTCAGCCAAAAGTTGCTGTACTGCTTACTTCCGTTGATCTCTCAAAATCTCTTGTGTGTTTTAAATCCACAGCGGTATCCTGTTTGTGATCCGATTTTTTGGAGTGTCCTAGTTTCCCGTAAGTCAATGGTGGGGTCGGACGATCTCTACTGAATTGGCATATGATGATGTCCACAACATAACGATGGACGATGATGTCTTTGCCGGGTCTAAAAGTCGGCATCCACATGTCCGTGATTTAGTTTTGTTAAAAAAATAAAAAATAAACAGGAAATGGAGACAGTGCAGTGACCAGCAGCTTCTGTTTTTCCCCTCTCCCACATGTCAAAAACAGAACTTAGGCAACAACTCTACTGTAACTGAGCGGACACACCGCCTCAAATAAAGAAGACTTTTAAATTACGATGTTATAATGTCAACCATCTCGATGGACGATGGCATCATCCATTGGCACAGCCCTGGTAAACAGATCATCCTGGTTTCAGAAACCTCTTAGTCAAGTTTTGAAAAACCAGGGGCCTCATTTATAAAATGGATTTAGGATTAATTTTGTCATTATGTATGACTTCAGCAGAAAACCACATATAAGTCGATATCCATAAAATCTTACTCTGACATGGAAATGATCTTATTTCTAAATAAAGTCAAGACTTGATGTAGGTGATTTTCGTGCTGGTTATGTTGAGGTATTCCAGTTTGGGATGCGCACAAAACGGGGATGAACTTTGCATTAGCTTTATGGACAATGCGCATACTTATCAACCTTGAGACCTTAAAAATAAATAAGATTTCAATACCAAAATTCATTCTGGTGACTTCTAAATAATGAAAATAACAATAGGTACACTGCAACAACATTTTTATGTTGAATCATTTTAATTTTACTTTCAATTCTCAGGACACATACAGAATAATTCATCCCTATAGCCTGAATTTACATAAATCTCTGGCATAAACTAATATTCATCAGTTTTATTTCATTCATTTAATTTTTGCCCTGCCCCTAAAAGAAAATTGACGTAGCAAATTATAAAAAATGCATGTCTCTTTCCTTAAGAAACAGGAATGCCTCTTAGGAAGGCTGGTTTGGTGCATCTGTATAGTTTCGTGGTGGAAACAGTATACTTTTAGAGTTGTACAGGGTTTATACATGCTGTACAGTGCCAGTTGGAAACAGGTTGTGATAATGAAATGGAAAAAAAGGTTTGAAAAATTTGTCAAAAATTGGAAGAAGTGCAGGAGAATTGTAATCCCAGGAGGAAATAGGGAGAGGGCAATGAAAAACAGGAGTCTCCTGGGAAAAATCAGGAGGGCTGGCAAGTACGACAGTGTGATAGGAATTATGTAATTGGCTTTGTTTGTCAACCCACTATCCAGTCCTCCAAATAATACATGCTGCCTGGCTTCAGTCTCCTCTACCATCCCCGTGATGTTGTCATCCAAAAAGTTTGCGTTTCTCCATGGCTGGTCCTGACTAAACCATCATTTGTGATAGCATTAAACGAGGGTGAATGGCTGATTGTGAGGCAGGCGTCGGTTTCCAGTTCATTTGAGATTTATAGATCACAGGTACATAAGTTACAAATGGACCTCTTAGAATCTGCATATGGAAGCTTTTTAATGCTCAGTATCTTTTATGAATCAAAGGTAAGCACACTGTTTCTGTTACAGTTAAAGTTTACAGTTTACCGAGGCAATCGTGAGCGAACACCAGCGACAGACATGAGCTGTCTGTGATAAAGCAGATACCTGAGAGTACAAACAGCGTCCTCTTAAGCAGAGCTCTCCGGCTCTGAGCAGCTGTCTGTTGGCGCTGTGTCTCAGCTACGCCCGGTCCTCTCTGTCCTCGAAAAAAAGCCCCACAATAGACGTGAATGAACGCAACTGAAGGTGAAGTGGAGCTTCTCTTTCTGGTGATTGCAGGAGTCTCAGCCATTGATTCAGAGTCTCACCAAAGGAACATGAATGCGTAGCTGCACTAGTGGAACAGCCAATAGGAACACTCGGTCTCAAGATGACTTGCGACTGGTTTAAGTCTAACCATCATGGGCCAGATTCCCTAAAGGCTGAAAACAGAGCCAAGAGGAGGTGCAGAAGTCTAGTTCTGTCTCAGACCACTTGATTTACAATATGCTGAAAGCTTATTATGAAATTATTTTTCATTGATACCAAAACAATATTACCTACTGCCTTCAAGATTTATGATAGATAATATAGGTACAGGTAGAATTTGGGTTGGCTAAATGAATTCTGTGATAAAATTAATTTATTAGAATTCTGAATGTATGATTGTTCAAACAGAAACCCAACCAACCAGTGAACTCTGGGTGTTTTTTGATGACGGTGACAGAAACTTTTGACTCAGAACTGCCTGATAACCAATAAATGACAGCAGTAAAACAATTGAACCTCTCAAGAAAAGTGTCCCAAAAAGTATCCTGAAACGGCGTATGTACACGTTCATGTGACAAAGCCCGTTGTTAAGTAATTATTATGGAAGCAAATGAGAAAGTCAAGTTATTACAGAGCAACACAGTCGGAGTGGATGGATGAGTCAACACAAGATTGGACAAAGTTTTAAAAATTCTAAACCAGTGTCTCTTTCCAAAAATAATGATCCGGTTGCTCAAAATAACCCACAGATCTTGTTGTGAGCAATTTCATCCATTAACTACTTTCTTTCTGCAGCAGAATCGATGAGAACTACTTTCTGCTCAGGTCTGTGAATTATCTTGAGTAACTGGGTCGTGATTTTTGGAAAGAAACACTGGTTTTGAATTTTTAAAATGTATCTCCAAAACTCTGCAACTCACACCAAAGAAGTCTAGATGGATAAACAGCGCCAGAAGCCAAGGGGAAAGTATGTGTTTTTGTTTTGGGGGTGAACATTCCCTTTTACCACAGTGTTATCACATCATTAAACTGATTTATTTTTCACCTTTAAAGTGAATAGTTTATGAAAGTGCCACGACCAGTTAACAGTTGCAACTATTTACGGTCTCTTCCCCCATTAAGCAGAATGAGTCACAAGCACAACTGATGTGAGCATGTTAGTTGGAACCTCATGTGAGAGCACATGTTGCTCAGAGGGTTCATGTCAGATGTTGACTGATTGGGAGATGAGCAAGCCTCACTGAAACGGTGGGTGGAAAGCTGCCATGTGGGCTGGGACTGAGCGGGTTGGAGCTGAGCAACAAGTGTATCATGAAAATAAATATTTGCTAAGTTAAATTTCTTCCCTAATTATGATCCTGATATCAGGCCTAAGTGATTATGTACGAGTTGGCCCTAATTTATTCAGGCAGGATCATTAAATTCCCAACGAGCCCTTACAAATTTTGTGTCTTGGTGATAAATGCACTTGAAAAAAAAATGGTGGTGTTGTAAATATGGAGTTTTCAAAGCAGAATGTATGAATGTGGCTCGTGGTGTCCAACCAAGCCAAAAAAAGAGAGGTAGAGGAGTCCATTCTCTTCAATCTGGATACAAATAACAGGACTTCAAAATTGCATGCAGTGCATTCGACAAAGTTCAATTTTGCGTGAGGCACCAATCCTATGCATTAAAGAAACGTCTGTTTATGGAGGAGGAGGTGGGGGTGGGTCAAACAAACACAGGACTTACACCCAGGAGGCCAGCGTTTGTGTCCCGTGTGTAACCAAAAGTCAACCAGTGGGTTTCTTGCTACCGAAAATGAAAGGCCTTACAATCTGTGTATGAAATGACTCTGTGTATAAAAAGCTATCATCACTGTAACACATTTCCTAGATATGGTCTCCTTTGCAGGGAAAATATTATTAAATTTCACAATGCTTGTTTAATATTCAAAATTCTCAGTATATTAGCCACTTCTTCCATTACCACATTCAGCTATGAAAAAAAATGCAGGGGAGGACAGATCTTTGACCAGGCAGCTTTTTTACAATAAAACCGGTCATAACACGGTACAATTTGAGGCCGTTTGTCACCTTCTTTCTGATCTTTTTTGAGCCGCATGACTAATGTGAGAATCAGACAGAACGTTGGGTTCGCTGGTCATTTCCTGTGCAGTGTATGGGGGGGGGGGCTTGCAAAGTCTGATCAACTGCCTCAGAAGGCCATCCGATGGTGACGACCCCTCCCTCCTCTCTGGTTGTTGTTTCTGCGTCTTCTCCTGATTTCTTTCTGTTCCTCTGTAGGCGGTGGGCAGAGGTGTGGCTGGAGGATGAGCCGCACCTGATTAAAGTCTCCCAGATTGAAGTTTGTTTTGTGCCACATTTGACTTTGAAATTATTTCACTTGTGTAAATTGTTCTGGGAACAATGCAGGTGTTTGGGGTTTGGGAGGTTGGGAGAGAGAGATAGTTTGGTCAGTCGCTGGTAGTTTGGTGCAGTACTGGTTCTAAGCAAGCGGCAACTTTTTTTGGTGTTCTATTACCCTCCCAGGCTTTAGATTGACAGTGGGTTCCTTTAGTAATCCACCGTCTCTTTTTTTGTTTTTCTGGTGGTGAACGTGGGTAGAACATTGCTCAAGAACACCGTCAGAGGCTCCTGGGGGAGTCGCTGGATAATAGTTGCATTCCCACCCCACTGGTTTAGAGTGTACAGTATAAGTACCCCCCACAATTAACTACTCGAAGACTAAGGTTGAGTGAGATAGTTGCTGATGAGGTAGATTGGGGAATTGGACTCCAGGTTTTGCCATTTTTAGTTTGAACCAGGTGCGTTGTTGATTGTCCTCTACCTAGAGGTCAAGAGCTTTTGGATATGGGCTCCATGGTGGAGGAATTTATCCAGTCTCCATCAGTGGAGCTGAGCACTTTAATGTTGAGGTGGCTGATAGATGTTTGAAAGAAAACTTGAAACTTTTTCTGAAAATTAAACTAGAGAAAGACCAGGTTTTGTCTGACAGTGTTGGTGAACATGATGTGCTTTGTCCTGCAGTGATCCCTGGGGCTTTAATTTTTTGAACAACAAAAGGAGTTGCTAATGCTATCATACAGCATAATCAATTGGAATTGGAGGTAATAAAACAAACAAACAAACAAACAAACAAACAAAAAAAAAGAGCAGGCAAAAATTGGAACTGGAACAGTATGAATTAAAGCTGATAGGAGAGAGAAAACTGTCCAGTGGGGGAAATGTTCAGGAGGAAAGTCACTTTAATGTTGGAAATAACCTGAAGTTGTTTCCCAATTTCACAGAAATGGATCCAGACCTGTTTTTCTCATTGTTTGAGAGGGTGGCAGAGTCTCAAGACTTATCTGATGAGGAGCGCACAACTACTGTTGCAATGTGTCCTCACGGGTGAGGCATTGGAGGCTTATGCTTCGTCGACCGTAGCAGAGAATCAGAACGGCAACGTTTCAGAAATTTGAGAAAAAGGGAACACCAGAGTTATGTTTGTGCATGATTTGGTTGTACAGTTTAATCGCTGAGTTACCTGTGTGGTCTCTCTCTTGCTTTGTCTGAAATTTGAGCTGGTTCATGACACTGATGACCGGCTACAGAAATTTTGGATCGTCAGGCCTTCACACAGTTAAAGCAGAGCCACGAGTTGATTCCCCAACTTCAGTAGATTTCACTTTCACTCACAGTGTCTGCAATCGCCGTGGCGACACGACATGCCATGCGGACGGAAAATACGGACAGTAACATTTAGCTAGCTTAACTCCAATTCTTGTTGGATTTAGGAAAAGATCGTGGTTTGGGTAAAAATAACTCCACAAGTGACGTAATTTGAGTGATGGACAGATGTCATGTCCATAACCAAATTTTAAGTTACTCAAAACTTTAAATAACTCTCTACGTGTTTGTTTCGTTTCACACAGGACTTGAACCCCTGTCTCCTGGGTGAAAGTCCTGTGCTTGTTTGAGCCATCGATCCACCCCCGACTTTCTTTCTCTTTTTTCTGTCTTACAAGCTCCTAACATCCACTAAGGGGTGCTAAGCTGCTTGTGCTTATGACCAACACGGGTGAGGACAGGCTGCGTTAGGCACGTGTTTATTTTTGTTACCATGATGCAGAAGGTGACCTGACAATGGACCCGCGGATGTCAATGAGAAGGATATCACCTGCATGCAAAATTGGATTTTGCCACATGCACTGCACCCTATTTGAAAATGTTAAGTCATTTATTTATCATCAGTTATTTGTACACTGATTGAAGATACCCTGTTGTACAGATAGAGACAGAAACCAAGACATTAGAGGATGCTTGAGAGAAACATATAACTCTTCACAAATTACTGCTCTAGAAGAAAAAAAGCGATTCATGAAATAAAACATGGAAAGTAGAATTTGTCAGCCTGTATAGTGTATGGTAAGGTGTTCCTACAGTAGCGTCTGTGCCCCCTATAAAAAGAGAGCTGGGACCCATTTTGTGAGATTTGTTTAATAATTCAGCACAGCCTTAAACCAATTCACTTCAAGTGCCCAGATGGTATTTTTATTAGGCGAATGCTCGATACTTGAGAGGAATAATTTACTTGCGTTCCGAAACTGGCAGGGTACCTTCGAGCAACGCGGAATTTACTGAGCAGAGAATCAGTCGGGCCGTTCTTCAGGGTACTAATTCAGCAAAACAATAATTTCATGAATATCATTGTGTTTGTGCTGCCGAGGCAGACGGGATAGTGGTGGTGGTGGTGTTTGTGCCTCTGTGTGTAACGGTACCCGACAATGGTCACTTTATGTATTGTGCTAATTGGATTAAAAGTTAAAACCGTGGTAACACTTTATAATAAAGGCCCATTAGTTAACACTAGTTAATGCTGTAATAAGCATTAGTAACAGTTAATTAAAAGTTAACTAACATGTCTAGTAGTCATTTACTAATAACTCGTAAATTATTTAATAGTTTACAAAGCGGTGAAATGATAACAACATTTGTCAGATTCTCTTTACAACTTGGAACACAGCAGTGTGACATATGATCCTGAGTGTGACATCAGAGGACAGTGGCTGCCTTGGGAACGTGGTGAAGGGGGCGCACGCTTTACCAAATGAGCTACAGGGGTGTCCCATCCTTATGTATTAATAGGATACATGTTTCCAACTTTATAATAAGGGTCACAAAGAGCATTAATACATGGTTAATTATGGTTGAGTAATGCTTATTTTGCATTAATATATACTTAATTATGGTTAAGTCATGTGTATATAACATGCATAATAAATTATATATTAGAACATGAACATCTACATGAACATGTAGACCAGTGTAAGACTGTGTCCACTGATGACATAGTTGGATGATGGACAGGACAATTATTACACTTAAATAAACATTAATAAAAATATTTTCTCTTACTGAAATGGCTTCACTGTGAACTTCATGATATACATGTTAATGAATATTATCAACCATCTACTAATATTAGTTAATGCTCTAAACCTTTAATTAATGTTAACGCGGGACATTTGTTACTGTTAGTTAATGCTTATTATGTTATTAATCTTAATATCATCTCTATAAACTATTAAATAATGCATGAATTAATACCATAGATAACATGAACACCATTAGTAAATGATTACAGGACACATTAGTTAACTATTAATTGAGAGTTATAAATACTTATTACTGCATTAATCAAACTGTTGCTGGGATGGTTGCACTGCTGGCGAGAGTTACATGAGGACGTGCCATATTCAGCACACTAAGACATTTTCTCACAGAAAAAGTCGCAGCTTGTTTCCCGTCTTAACCCTCCTTCCTGTCAGCAGCAGGAGATAATGACAGTGACTGATACGGGGATCATGTGACATTAGTTAAGACAGTCATTGTTTATTGTGCGTGGCGTCAGTTTTAAATCATAGTCATGCAGTTCCTGTGCCAAGTTTTCCAGGGTGTAATAAAAGCAGAAGCACAATGCCCTGAAGAGAGATGAGTGGAGCATATTTCTGATATCTCTGACCTTAACAAAATCCTGCCCTCTGGACACAAACACCCACTGAGCTGTAGTCAACGAGAGCAGGAGTACTTCTTAATTATCAGCCTCCAGCAGTTTATTTTGAAGATACCGTTTAAAGGAAAGAAACTGGATAAAACTGTTCAGATGCCTTTTTTTTTAAAAATATTGTGGGAGTGAGTGCGTGGTGAAAATAGAGCAGCAGTAGAGTGAATGGCAGTGACAGGGGCAGACACTGGGCTGTGTTGATTGACACTGCAATACTGTCCTATTCCTTTTGATGGGATTAAATTGTCATGACCTCTCAGATATGGAAATTGAGGCACTGATCTAAGGCTTCGGAAATGTCAACATTATTAAATTGTGAGAGCACTTAAAGGCACAGTTTACACTTTTCCCTGGCTTTATTTCACTGTACAGAAACTGTAAATGTATTTCTTTATACTTTATTGCAAGGATTAAGATACATTTACATTTGCTTAGATAATCTTCATACTTAACAGCATCCTCACAATGTTTATATATTTTATGGCCAGGAAAAAAGGTTTAAAATAGATAGTAATGATCCAAATTATAGTAAATTAAAAAGGCAACAATTAGAATGAAGGGGTAAAAAAAGGATGTCGCACACACATCTTTATTTTTATAAACATGGTTCAGATTATTCCAGTGTGCAAAGCTGTCATCAAAGCAAAAACCTGGTTATTCTGAAGAATCCAAAATATCAAAAAGCAAAAAACTTTCGCACACTTGTAGATCGACAGGTGCGTAGGAGAAGACCATGGGTCGATAATAAAAAGCAAATAAAAAAAAAAGCCTCCTGCGCTCTGTCCTCTGCACTTGCAATCAGAGATTTACTCACATTGTTGTTCTTAAATCTTGGACAGCATGTACAGAAGACAGTGTGCGGGAGTGTTCTGCTTTTCAGAAATCTAAAATATAAAACATTTTGCACTTTAAATGTTTAGATTTTTGCTTACTACATTTGTTATTGAAGTCTCCAGTATTAATCTACAATGTAGACAAATAATAAAAAAAAGAAAAAGTGTCATGTTGAGTGTTGAGTGCTGAATCCTTCAATATTATTTCATTGTGATTCACATATTTAATTTATCACATCATCGTTTCAAATATTCAGTTTCTTGATTTCTGTAAGTTATTCTTTCCGTTTCTGAGATGCTGTTAATATTGGACTTCCAGCTGTTAAATGAAGGTGGAGTGAGTTTTAACAAATTTCTCATTATCTATTTCAGAACTCAGTTTCTAAGTATGCTGACTACTGTGTATTTCTGATGTGAATTCAGATGGTGATCTACCAAGAAGAATACATTTAGGTTCAAGTGTCTTTTTCATTTGAAAAAAAAATTTAATGATAAAAGTTACAATTTTCAATAGTGGGCAAAATATGTAAGAAAACTGAGTGATCTGCTTTCTTTTCACCACAGCTTCTCCAGCAGTCCATACATTGTAAATTTTGACTGTATTTTTGGTGGGATAAAAAATCTCGTATAAATCTTCAGTGTATACTCCCTCCAGAGCCTAGAATATGTTGTTTTAGTTATTATTTTATATACGCCTTCCCAGTCTTCCTCTTTTAACTGTCCACCTACTGAAGATCCACTTTGACCTGACTGGGTCATGTAATTCAATATTGCTCTCGAGCATTTTATGTGGAAACTGTACATTTGTGGGCCTTCTACGTTAAGTGTCAAATTGTAAAAAAAAAAAAAGAATGTGGCAAGACAGTCATTAAAGATAGTGGCAGAAAATTCTTCTCTGTAAAATACCATAAATGAATTCAGTAAAATAAACTAATCTTATCTCATTAACCTAACATAAATATACAGACTTTATATATTCAAGTTCATTGAACTTAAAATGTCTAGTATTTATTTTCAGAACCTCTCAGCATGAGTTCTTCTTGTAATATACTGACTGCAATAAATCATAAAATGACTGTGATATGTCATCAGAGATCAAGAAAACATGTTGAGTTCTCCAACAGGGTGTCATCCTGTGAAATTTCTATTCCAGCCCATAACTTGTCCTTGTTTTATTTGCCAAATGTTCGCCAAATGAGTGAGTGTCTTTTTATGAGTCTTGTGAAATCATGAATAATCTTTTAGCGGGAGAAAATGTTTATAATACTTAAATTGAACAATATGTTAATAGGGTCTGGCAGAAAGTCACTGAACTCCAACTCTAGAGTGTGTGTTTTCAGCGCATTTGGGTTTTGTTTTCAGGATGACGTGCTTAGTTTTTACATTACCAGACAAATGACATTAGTCGCTTGTTATTGTCAGTTTACAATGTTGCACTCGTCTTGCGCTCCTGCAGTGTTCCTGCAGCCTGCCTGAGCTTCCTCTAGTCTGGGAAGGAAGGGGCGGGGGGAAACAACTCGTTTCAGCCACAGACTGTGTATTAAATAGGATTTCAACCTACCATCTGTGGCTCCATTTCGCTATTTGGGCTGTACTAGTGTAGTGCAATTGTTATATTTCTCCTTTAAATTTATTGTACATGTTTTCTCATGTAAAACTAAATAATATGAAGTTTATCTGACTAATTGAATCATTACAAAATTATCTCAACTTCCAATAATCATGGAATAATCCCACTTCAGTGAAAGATTTTTCACCTATAATGTATTAAAAAAAGATAAAACACTGAATATAATGGACATATTCCTGTAGATGATCACACTGGCTGCTGATCCACTGCACTTGATTTCATTTGAACCTCACACACCATCCCAGTCTTATCCCGCACTGCTCTATCATAGCAGCCTTAATAAAAAGCTAATAACTGGGCTGCTCTTGCCGTATACTTATACCGTGGATCAGGGGCAGAGGGGGGAACTGGGGTGTGAAATAGACTCCAGTTAGCTGATGGACACATGAAAAGGCTCGGATGGTTGGTTGTCGCTCACACCGCCACACCCGCCTTTGCTCCATCTGAAGTTAAAATATGAATCTAAATAGCCTGGAAAATGCATTTTTCTCCCAATAGATCCCAGAAGTGTCCGGGGCAGGAGCAGCAGCAGCATCAGCAGCATCACAGGGAGTCATGTGAAGCGCAGATGCACGCTGACTGCTCTGCCTGCTCCGCCGTGCCGTGCGGTAGGAGGGGTTGTAGTGACGCTGTTATCCAATGGGCACCGGCTTCCTCTGGACGGAGCGCAGCATCTCTGTCTCAGCGGCACTTTTGCGCCAGACAAGTAGGGACGGTCTCTTACTCAGCAGCCGAGAAGAAGAACCAGGGCTCCGGGAATTACTGAGGTGTATTTTAGCGAAGAAGACTCATCTCTTTCCTCTTTTTTCCTTCCTAAAACGCGTTTTTTTTTTTTGCAAAGATGAACGCTGGCTGCGTCATCCTGGCGTGCACCTTACTTGTGGGCGCATCCTCGGTAAGATGAGTTAATTTCTACATGTCTTTTCTGCTCAACTGTGGTGTGGAAGTGCTGCACTGCTGTAGTGTTTTACTCCGGCTTTGCAGCGCGCTGCATGTGGCTGAGAGAGGCTCACTTTCCCCCCGCAGCGATGCGCTAAAGGCAACATGATGCGTGTAATCGAGCCTAATACGGCGACGTTTAAGGTCAAGAATATTTTTGTCTGAACTGTGGTGTAGAAAAAAAAAAGTCACTGACAACTCTGTCCGTTTGCCTCCCCACCCTCTCCCCTAAATCAACTGCAGTGCATTATTGCAGAGGACAGAGCTTTCTGGAGGGGCTTCTCCTTCTGTTGCCTGCGATCAACTTCGTTTACGCACGTTTACGCACTGTCGTTCCTCCTTTTCTGCATTTCTGGGATTAATGGCTCACTTGATGACTTGGTCATTTGGTTTATTGCTAATTAAAGCAGCAAATCAGCAATTTTGAATATCTTATCTTACTTTATTTTCAAACTTGAGCTAATAATGGCCCCAAAATCAGCCTCTCCCCCGCAAATATATGCAGCAGTAACTGTAGTTTGCTGTGCTTTGTTCATATGCAGTCAGGGGAATACTGAAATATCTATTATGCAATAAAGTGCAGCATATTTTCTTTATAAAAGCACCAACTGATGTGATGAGTGAGCAAGTGCAGTCTGTGAAGACTGAAATGTCTGCTGGAACTGTACTGTGTGCCAGCAGCCATGCTTATATACAGTACACTGCATTTGGCTGCTTTCTTTTGGTCTCTTTCACTCATGCACTCACACTCCAGTCAGCATGCAGTGCGCATCTTTAGGTTGTACATTTCTAGAGTTGTAACAATTAATCAATTAGTTATCAACCATTAACAACATTATCAACTATTTTGAAAATTTATTAATTTGGTTTCAGTCATTTTTTTTAGACAAAAAGTCAGAATTCCCTGATTTCAGCTCCTTAAATGTGAATATTTGCTGTTTTTTTTAAACTCCTCTGTAACAGTAACTTGAATATCTTTGGGTTGTGGACAAAAGACATTACAAGATGTCATTTCAGGCTTTGAACAGGAAACGGTGATCAACATTTTTCACCGTTTTCTGGACCAAACAACTAATCGATTAGTCAGTTTCAGTCATTCTTTAAGAAAAATCAAAGCCAAAACTCATATTTAGGGATATCATCTGGGACGTCATCTTGGAAACTGTGATCACCATTTTTCACCATTTTCTGACAAACAACTAATCGGTGAATTGGTTTGAGTCGTTCTTTAAGAAAAAAAAAATCTCTGATTTCAGCTTCTTAAATGTGAACGTTATCTGGTTTCTTTACTCCTCTATGACAGTAAACTAAATATCTTTTGGTTGTGAACAAAGCAAGACATTTAATGAAGACATCATGTGGACTTTGGGAAACACTGATCAATATTTTTCTCTGTTTTATGACCTTTTATGGAGTAAACAACTAATTGATTGATCAGTTTGGATGATTCTTTAAGAAATAAAGTTAAAATTCTCTTATTTCAACTCCTTAAATGTGAATATTTGCTGGTTTCTTTAATCCTCTATGGCTCTAAACTGAGTATCTTTGGGTTGTGGACATAACAAGACATTTGAAGATGTCATCTGGGCTTTGAGAAACACTGATCAATGTTTTTCACCATTTTCTGACATTTTATGGAACAAAACCACCAAGCAAAGTGTCACGTTGAGTAATTTTTGTAAGAGGAAACATCAAAATTCTCACAGCCCAGCTCCTTAACTGTGAATATCACCTTGTATCTTTACTCCTCTGTGACATTACACTGTATGTCTTTGGGTTGTGGACAAAACCAGACATTTGAGGACGTCATCCGGGCTTTTGGAAGCACTGATCGATATTTTTCACCATTTTCCAACAGTGAAAATCATCATTAGTTGCAGCCCTACACATTTCCCGCAAGCCATAGGCATCATCTTTATAATGGCTGTATCATTATCATGGCTGTCATAATTTTTATGTTATCCAACATATGATGATCACATCTGTAATGATGATGATGACGATAATGGCGATCATTTAGAGGATGTTCAGTGTTTCACTGTCTCTCTCATGAGACTCCATGTTTCACCACAGTCAGTGAAAGCAGGTGTCTGAAGCCCCAGATGTGGATTTCCACACTGTGACGGTTCCAAGTGCAGCGTGCCGCAGTGGTCTGAAGTGAACCGCTCACTGTAGCCAGAGAGGCTCAATATCAGTGTGAAAAGGCTGTGAGATCAGCTTGTGACCCTGTGGCCGCAAGTCAATTTGCCAATGCTTAACAGGCCGTCTTGTTTTTATTCCTCAGGGGAGTAAGGCAAGCCAGCCCCTCAAACCGCCATGCAGACCAGGCTTCTCCCAGAACTTCTACACGGTGATTGTCTCGAGAGACCTGCTGCACGGCCAGAGCATTCTCAAAGGTAAGTCAGCCACCGCCGCAGCTACTGCTGGATCTCATTTATTGACTGACTGTATTTTCTCCTCTCTGGCAAGATCTGTCCCCAACCTCACAGTGTGATTGAGTGTGATTGAGTGAGTAAGTGTGTCTACGTGTGCGTGTGGTGACATATATTATTGTGCGTGGCTCTCCGTCACTACTGAAGAAGGTCAGAACATAAGCACACACACATATTCACGTCCATTCCGAGTGGATAGATCCAGTTGCGGTGCAGCTTTTGTTGAACAAATCTTGCGATGTGATTAAACCTGACGTGACAGCAGGTGTGTAATGCATTCTGTTCAGGAGATGTCATTTGATATAGAGTTTCATTGATGAGTGAACACCTAAATTACTCTGATTGCGGTGAAAAAAACAATACATTTCCTCTTTTTTTGATTGACTGAGCAGCAGGCAGACTCATTTAAATGGCCTGTTGCCTACCCTGCATGTTTGCAGCTGGAAGCCCCCAAACTTTTATTTTATTCCCAGTGTTCATTGTAATACATTTTCCAGCCCTTTTATTCTTTCTGTTTTTCAGAAGGAATTCAATTCTGTTTTCGTTCGCTCCATTTCTTTTCGGAGCAGGCAGCGTACTGAATCTACTGCGGGGTTCATCTCCTGCCATTTGAAATTATGCTGTAGTTTCTTCGGCATGTCTCTTCTGTTTGCTGGTGAATCATTGCCATAATGGAAAGAAAATCCCTCTCAGTCACATCCCAGGATCCCTAAATGCTTCCATAACATAGACCATGTTATGTCTAAAGCTCTAAACTACAACTGCAAATGAAGAAATTACCCCCAAGATGTGGAGTGTTTGAGCATTTTGCAGCTTTTTATATCTGCACTGTGGATTTCTGCCATAAAAGTGGAGGTGGTAATATGGACCCAATATTTAGGTTGTTACACACTTCCTCCTATTTCTGTTTTCCTCTAACCTACTCTACACTGTCACTCACACATGCAGGCAACATCACAGCAACAGTGTACAATAGGCTTAGCTCTCCCCTGACACTTTTATATTATTGCTTTTATAGCCAAATATTTGTCTATTGTAACGTGAAATGCTATTTGCCGGGAGGAAATGGCATTCTCATTGTAACAGCTGTTTGAGCATTTTCCGCCTGCAAGCAAAACAATTGAATTATTCTGGAGGTTATTTTGTTATTTAGGAGGCTGACAAGGACAGTGCAGCCGGTCAGTGGGGAGCGAGTTTGCCTGAAGGGGCTCAAGGTTTCCGCCTGTTCGGAAATGGGCTGAGGTGTCCTCACTGACCCCAACTGTGTTAACAGAGGATGATGTGATGTGCGACAGATAACGTATGTGGGTTTCTCTTCTGGGTTTTGCATGTGTTATATGTGCATGGAGGGGTGAACGGGGGGTTCCTGGTGTACATATTAGGGATGTTCCTGGCGACTAATTTCCCTGTCGATTTTAATTTGGAGCAGTCAGATAGTCTAAAAGAAAGAAAATGCTGAGACAAAAGTCCAGATAGAGCACAGTGAAAAACTATTGTGTGTATTACAGCTATAATATGTAACATTTCTACATTAAAATGTCTAAAAACATGTGTTATATACATACATGTTATATATTTTTTTGAGTTGTGTGCTTGTGTCTTCCCAAATGTATTGAACAGTGGCCACACCCAGAAAAATCTATAATTAATTCAAGTAACAGTGCAGTTCCTTGCTAGCCGCTAGTTGCTATAACTTCTGTGAAAACATGGTATATGTCAGAGAGTGAGGATGGAAGTGACATGCCATGGACACGATTGCATATCTTGAATAAAACTTAAATTCATCTGTGAACATGATTTCTGCCTCAGTCATGTCAGATGGATTTTCATTGGCAATGTTAGTCATTTAACAGTGAAGAAAACAACTCCCATGATCCAACAATACTTCTGATGTCATCAAACTTCGTCTTTTGTTCTCACTAAATGTGTTATCTTCTCAGACCGAGCAGGATGACATTGTTTACCTTCAGCTACGGTTAGCAGTGCTAGCACCAGCGGCCTGCTCTCCTTGCAGGTTAACGTCCACCCACATGTGCTCAATGTGGTTAGACGTTTCTCTAGTCCAGTGATTATATCCCAGTTTATTCTTACACAGCTTTCATTTTCTAAATCAAAATACTGCCAAGTTGCACTGGTTTTACTATATGCCATCTGTCCCACTTTTCTGATTACAACATCTGGACCATCTGTTGCATTAGCGCAGGGAGGTGGCGGGCTACTGCCTGCTGAAGATGCAGCCCCGGCTAGTAGTGGGCAGCGGCCAAACATCTTAGAGGACACCAAATCTATGTTGTACATAGGGTGGTCATGGTATGGATTTTTTCCATGGATTCCCACAGGATGGTGGTTTACAGCGACTGCCCAAATAGTTATGTTTTATTGGACCTTATTGTGGGATACTGTCATTAGCGTAGCTCCTTTAAGGAAGAGAGACAGCAAGCATCAGACTGAGAGTGGTGATGCAGCTCGCGGAGCAGGCTAAAAGTTTAGTGGTAAGTTGTCAATCTGGCAGTAAATGTACAGTATAGGTTACAGTGTGTTGGTTAATAAATCCTGCAGCTTCTCAAGTCCAAAAAAAGTCTTGTGTTGTTTCCCAACTGCTGGAAAAGTGAAGGAGGTTAGCCCCGAAATAAGCTGAGCAGGAAAGACTAATGTTACCATAGTGCGTACAACAGCGGCTCTGGCGGGATTGTATCCCTTTCAAAAACTTTGCAAACCAGCCTTGACCTGCAGCGAGATGTGGTAAAATAAATCCAACACTGAGTGTCTTTTGTGATGATTATAATTAATTTTTTCTGTGTTGAGAATTGTTCTTTGCATGTTCTTGTTCTTAGCATTTTGCTAGTAGCCCACTGGCAATCCCATGATGCCTTGGGTTGACCCTGTCGACCAATCAGAGGCTGCATTCTTGACTTGTCGACCAATCAAAGGCCGTCTTCCTGACTTGTCAACCAATCAGAGGCTGTGTTCTTGAATTGTCACGTGTGGCAGTGCTGATCCATGGATGTATTAATAAATCCATGCACTGATCTCAATGGCATTTTGAGTTTGGCCTTTTAAAATAAAATTTGGCGTGACAATGGTGATGAGCTCAACGCTACTGTAGGCATCATGTGACTGTGGCATTGCGGTAATGCAGTTAACATCACACTCCTGGACAAAGCTGATCCATAAACATATTGATAGATCTATGTGCTGATCTCAAACACATTAAAAATAAAATTTGCGGTGATGGTTAGGGCCGTAGGCATCACATGACTGAGGTAATGCAGTTATGATCACAGCCCTAGTTGTACTTTAGTAAAATGCTAGTAAACAGTTTAACTGGCTGACTAGTATTTCTGGTGCCGGCTTGCGAGGGTGGCAGTGTTTACTTGTTTAGTCAACTAATCACTCACATTCCCAGTACATTTTATCTGCTAACACTTCAATATGAACAGAGGTTACAGCAAAGCTCAACTGCATCAATTTGATATATCTTATGTGCTACATCCAGCTTTGATCCCATATTACCTTTGCTTCCAGTCCCTCGCTTTCATTTTGTCTGTCTCTGTGTTTGTTCTTTGTGAAAATCAATCTGAGAGCCATGCTGTCCTCCCAACTGGCCATTCAAAGGGGATATGGGCTGCAGCAGCTTACGTCCTCATGCAATGATGAATGTGCAGGGTCTAGCCTCACTGAAGGTCTGTTTTCTATACAGCGGGAGGAAGCCTTTAATACTAACGCCACAATATGTATAACCTGAAACTGTCACTTTGCGAGAAAATGAATGTGCCTGGGATGAGATGAGGGAGGGACTGGGATGCTACGGAACTGGCTAGGGGTTTGCTGGACCGCTGCGGGCAGTGGCTGTTGTCTCCCCGGAGAGATGGACAGTGAGCGATGGGGGAAGGACTAAAGTGCTGTGGCCCAGCAGGTGCAGCGTGAACCAGGCCTCTGTTTCCAGTCGCTGAACAATATGTGAACCACAGCTCTTTTCATGCTGAGGTGAAAGGGGGAGTTGTTTTGCGTCTATTTTATTGTTTTGATGGATTGTGGTTAGTTTATGAGTAACTGCATGATATTTCTGATTGCAAATTCATTAACACCAATCTGAGTTAATTGCAAGTGTTCGAAATATTTCCCCGTCTCTGTTGCTGTAAAGGCTTGGTTGTCACGTTGTGTGTCTGCCGTTTTCCAAGGCAGACTGTAGTGTTTTAAATGTTTGCCTTCATAGCAAAAGTTGAATCCACCCACTGCTCTCTGCTTCCACAACAGTGTTTACCGTTGCTGTGTGTGTGTGCATTTCGATCAATCAGATCCCTTTCAGGTGCAAACAGCACTAACAAACATCACATTATGTATATACAATATAAAAATGATGGAATTCTACAGCGGCTGATCGAACGTCATTTTTCTCCATTGTGTACCTTCAAGGAGGCCATTGATTTGTATTCATTTCAGTGTGGACTGAAAATCGTAGATTGGTTACCTCTTTCGTTTCTGCATTTATTATTGTTTGGCCTGTCTCGTCTTCATCCGGACGTAAAGTGCAAACTGTGAGGTATTCTTGCGTATTTTGAAGCCTTTGTTACTAAAGTGAGAATAGCTGGTCTGGTCTATCTTAAAGATTAGTCCCTTTAAGTGAGCCTGGATCGATGTGGTCGCTAACTTACAGTAGGAGCTAACTCCTGTCATCAGCAGTACATATGAACTTGGCTTGTGTCTCGAGTTCGAGCACTTACACACCAAAGAATCCCCGAAACTGTGCACACACTGCATCACCATTCTGCGGCTTGTCACTAAGATGAGAATAGCTGGTAGAACTTAAAGGTCAGTCCACCTTGAGCGAGCCTTAGCTAAAGTTGTAGCAAACTTTGGAGCTGTCCCCCTTTATCAGCAAACAAGAGATGGGCTCTTGACTTGCGGCTTGAGGATTTGCAGCATTCTGTCACTAACAAATAGCCTAAACTCCGCACACAACCTACGCGCTGAGATATCCCTTGAAGGAGTTTGCTACTGTACTTGTATAACATGTTTTAGTTTAAATCCCAGATTCTCAGTCACTCTAGGCCTTAGAGGCCCCTAGGCTTTCAATACACTGGCAGAAACCCTGATCCGAGGATGTTATGGTTTATGGTATCTCTGCACTACCACACAAAACACTGATAAAAACATGTTTTTAAAGCTGATCTGGGCAAAATACAGCCCAGGAACCAGATCCAGGCCACTGAATGATTTTATGTGGCCCAAAAGCTACATTAAAAACTACCTTCATAAATGTGTTTTATTTGAATATGAGTCCCGAACAAGTAAAACTATTCTTTCCTGTCTTTTTAGTCACTTTGTGGCCCCACAGATTTATATTATGACCCATTTGGCGTGATTTAACTTGGAGATACCTGTTTGTCACTGGGCAGTGACAAAGATTATTTTGACAGGTATTCCGATTGTGATATGATTCATGATGAATTACATCTGGAGAATAAGATTTGTGGGCTGGAGCATCTCTGCAGCACTGCAGTACTTCATCGTAATGATGCCTTGTCACACATTTTTCCTTCATCAAGTAATTGCAGCTTCTGCAGTTTGGATATTGCACTTGTCCATATTGCAATTTTGATAATATTCGGATTAATTGTGCAGCTCCACTGGGCAGTGACAAAATGGAAATGAATGGAAACCAATGCCACTGCCTTGAGATGGGAACACTTTAATATTAAATACACAATGTTTGGCTGAAACACTAGTATGGTACTTTAACCCCGCTTCTTGTTCACTGTGTCCCACATAGGTAAAGTGAGGTGTCCGGTCAAGACTTGAAAGGTCATTTTTGAATTCTAATGCATCATTCAGTGCTCCCTTTGGTCATTCTTGGCTGGCTTTATAGGTTAAAAAGGCTGTTATGGCTTTGTGGTTGACCATAAAGGACCTTTGTTTAACTAACTCACAAATCTCTGTGCTGCCGCTAAGTTGTGCTGAATAAATCATCTCATGCTCCCATGGAGATGTTTGTCTGAGAGCTGGGTCAGGATTGGAGGAGGGATGCTGTGGCACACAGGCAGGCAGACAGCCGGGGCCTTGAGTCGCGGTCCGTGCAGATTCTCGCTGTGGGCAGATAAGCCATGAAAAGAAATATTCCAGTGATTGCACATCGCTGTGTAAACCATCACCTCGCTCCAAGAGCCGGAACAGACACCTAGGAACACGGACAAGGGGATGTGGCCTCAGCACAAAAGAAATTGATTTGAAATACAGTTCAGTCAGGATAGTGTCTTTTGAAGTCACTGTCAACGCATATTTGAAAAGGCAGCAGTGATGAGTTTCACCTTTTGCCCCTCACCAGTCCTGAGAGACAGTGAACAACACTGCTCTGTGTGAATTAAACACCTGTCTAACTGCATATTTCGCTTTACACTGCTGAGATTTTGTGGCCAAGAAAATTAAATTGATGGATTTATTGGGTTTCAGAAACCTCGTTTTTGGAGAAAAAATGATTTCATCCTTTCAGTGGTGGATTTTAGAAATGCAGCACAGGGCCACTTTATTGCTGGCAAATAAGATTAACAAAAAAAAAAGATGATAACTCATAGACAGTAGAGGAAGGAGAGGACGGTGCTTCTGGCTCTGAAAATTGAAGCTGATGCAGAGGATCAAGCTTCTGTTACTGCACTGCCTATTTTTCACTTAAAATGTTATCAGACATGTAATATAGTGGACTGTTTAGTTGTGATATGAAAAAAGATCTTTTATACATCCATTAAAAGATCGCAACCAGGCGGCCGCCATTGTGTTTGTAGTTTCCTCAAGCTCAGATTAAAATTTAAAACTAGGCAGCGCTGCTCAAATGATAATCAAGACAGTGTTCGCAAGTGGGTCAGAAATCTACTTGCCCGAAGTCAATTTTTACTTGCCCTTGTACAAATTATTTTATTCATCAGTGGTTATTAAATAACCACAAAGACTAATGTTAATTGTCATGTTTAATCTAGTTTACCGTCTATAAAATAGTGAACAGTTTCTCAAAGTCTAAGGCGATGTCTTTAAATGTCTAATTTTGACAGTCTGAAACCCAGAAATACTCTCTTCAATATGATAATAAACAAAAAAAAAGAAGAAAAAAAAAAGTGAAATCTCCATATTTGAGAGGCTGGAAACAGCACTTTCTGCCATTTTGCCTGAAAAATTGCAATTGATTGATTATCAAAATAGTTTAATAGATGAATTGCTGCCCTGGGCAAGCATGCAACCCTTTTTCTTGCTGCTTACTACATAAAAAGTTTTCGGAAACATATTGCAGTGACTGTTAAATTGTATCATAAGAAAGATTGTGACCAGGCAGGCCAACATTATTTCTGAGCCAAACACAGCACGTCACCCACCGTCTCCACGCTCTCGTCCGTACTGCACATGAAGAACCAAGATGGCATCATCCATAATGCCAAACTGACGTTCACAACCTACTAATTATTCTGCTGTCTATGTAATAAGTCAGTGTTTTCTGACAGAGACCGCCACAAATGATGCGTGTGTGTACATCTTTTCATAAAGCCTGTGCTTTGCCACCTTGGATCTACGCCATCCTTTGAAAGAGAATGGACATGTTTTTTCTTTTCAGCCACTGCGTTGTCTCTTGAATCACAGGAGATGAACTCGCTCTATGAAAAAATAATCTACAATTGGGAGTCTTTTTCTTGCTCCTTTCATCCCTGGACTTTTAATTTAAAATGGGGTCTTTCTATTGCAGTTATTTTATAACTGCTGCAGTCCACGCAGAGAGAGAGAGGAAAAAAAAACTGCACACACTGTACTTTAATCTAAAAGATTAATTTAGGGAGGATCAGGCCTCCATCAGCTATACGCTTTCGGCGTGGATTTCCTATTGTTTAATTCCATCTCGAAAAGTTACACATCCAAAATGACTTGTAACATGACCCCAATTAGACTACAGCAGGGAAATCTGGCAAGGAGCCATATCTGCTTTGAAACAGCCTGCTTGGCGCTCGCTGCGCTGTGGAGAACTTCTGACTCCTAACCTACTATCCAAAGTGACAGGGCTTTCATAAGTACGTCCAGACCCAAGAACTGAGGGTGGGGAGGGGGATTATGTTTCCAGGCATTTGATAAGCGGGATGCCATTTTCCTTCTGACTCACGAACGTCTCTCTTGTCCTCCAGAGAGTCTTTCATCTCTGCAGCCAGGACCCGCAGTCTGTGGCGAGCTGATAGAATACAGGTGCAGAAGATGAGCCACATCATTTCTCTTTATCTCGGCCGCCTTCTTACCAAACCAAGCTACGCTCCTATATCCCTCAAACTCCCTACAACATGACATACATGCTGAGCCAATTCCATCAAGCAAGCCACCCAAGATATAGTACATGCCACAGCACAATGCTTTTCATCCTGTTTTGTAGTCATTTCCTCAGTGGAGGTAAAGTAAGTAAAAAAGGGGGTTTTGATAGATGGGAAACAGGCTGTCAGCAGAAATATTATTGCCTCTTGTCAGGGCTACCATGTGAATTTTATTAGTTATAGCGCAGCGATCTCCACAAGCTCCTCACCAGCATTAGCTTTAGTGTGACGCCTGCTCTTCGGGTCATGGCACGTTTCATTACAACGCAGATAGTTTCATTGCCTCCCCATCTGGTGCCCACCGACAGACGGGCGTGATTCATCTCGACCTTATTGCATTTAGACGACGAGAAGCTGTCAGAGAACGCTCCGAGACTCTCTGCTGCATTTTTTTTCTTTTTTTTTAAAAGCGCAGTGCGTGGCTGGGTCTGTGTTTGCGCTCCGCTGGGTGAGATTATGCAGTGGATCTACATTTTCCTGACAAAACAGAGGTGAGCTAATTGTGCCCCCCGAATTCTGACCTTCAAACGGAGCAAAACGGTGATATTATCAGACCTCAGATTGCATCTGCGAGGGCTGGCGGCCGCGGGTTAAATCATGGAGTGATTATAAGGAAGAAAGAAGAAACTAGGCACTTTTGATGGTGTTAGCCAAAAAAGAGAGTCCTTGGCAAGGGATTAACGGATAAGAAAGAGACAGTGTTGGAAGAGGAACTAGGGACTTAGCACTGTATTTCTGGAGTTGATACAAGGGCACATTTAGAAAAAAAAAATATCCATGGACAAAGTTTAAAGTGGTGTTTCTTTCTTCCTTCTCAGAAACTGTCTCCAAATTACAGTTTAACCCTCCTGATGGATGCCTCTTTTTTTACATACTCATCAAAGAAAGTAGCAAAAAGCATCTTTGAAAGAAACGAGTGCCACATCTCGCATTGATGACCTTGTATTTTCTGAATACTATTTGCATTTGTTATTGAAAACCCCCTTTTTAATTGACCGCTCTCCTTCACGATCAATGTGTATTAGCACTTTACATCTCAGTGCGCTTTAACGATCGGTGGCCTTGATTAAGATCATATCGGCTTTTTTGTTGCAGTGCAGAAATGAACTTTTTTTTTTGCCACTAGGAGACCTCTGGTTCACCTTTTAGCTGGAAGTGTAACCCAGAATCTACCAGTTCATTACGAAGGGTTTTCCCGCCTCCTCTCAGCCTGCAGGATTTACATGCATCTGAATACAAATCAGGTCTTCAGTATTGAAGTGCCGTTTCTTCAGCTCAAATTACTCACTTGCGTGTTATCCCGCTTGTTTGCTTCAGTGTCATTTAGGTGGATTATTGGATAGATAATTGTTATTGCAGTTAAAAGAGAAAAAAGATGGGGCTTTGACTGGAGCAACTCTGCAGACAAAAAAAACAAAAACAAAACAAAACTGAAAGAAGTCAGTAAGAGCTCTGTGCAAACGGCCTGTCAGAAAATAATGTGGAAAAGCTCAGTTTGAACCAATTTTCCATTTCCGTTATCATCAGTCTGAAGTTGTGGCTTTTCAAAGCTGTGATTGGCTCTGAGTCATGCCAAGCTTTCTTCTTTCAAGAAATAACATTAGGGGGGGAAAAAAGCAAGAATTCACGTACTGTATAGACCATATTTCTTTTCCAGTTGTCCATCTGCCTATGTGACTTTTACCAGTCAACCTCCATCAAGCCCAGCCTGAATGCTCATAGCCAGAGAGGATTAGGGTTGGATATTGTCTGGACTTTAATGTTTCTGCTTCCGTTTTCGATTCCGAGTCTGCTAATTGATTTTGTTTCTTAACGATTCCCAAGTGCGTGTCCTCCTGCATTTTCACAGCAGAGTTGTGGGAAACAGTAATTACCACAGATAATGTTACAAGAAACACTGACCTAAGCTAACATTAGCTAGATTACTCTTATATTTTTACTGTAAATATAGTTCTTGTAAAGTGCTTTTTTAGCGTTGGATTTGCTAAATTGAAGCTAAATTGAAAAGACTGCTGTTCAAGCAGCTTAGCAACAGCTGAGCAGGTTACCCGAGAATAATGCTAAACTCATGATTTAATAAGACAAATGCATTTGGAGACAGGAAGACATTCGTGCATTCAACTCATGTCTATAGGCGCAGACAGATAAGTCAGGTCGATATACAGAAGGTTTTTGCAGGACAGGTTTAATTTGAAACTAGCCCTAGCGTGTAGGAATCAATGAGCAAAATTAAAATGAAAATTTCTTAATAAGTCCTTTGGAATCGTAAATTTGTAATCGATTCTCGATGCCCAACCCTAGAAAAGTTGGTGTTCTCTTGTGTGTGTTGGGATTTTATAAGTAATAAAATAAATAATGTAATAAATAGAACACTATTTTATAATTATCCTATTTCCCTTCTCTTTTTCTTACTCACACACCTACACCCCTAGCTACTACTGCACACACGCACACACACATGATGGAGCCCACCTCCATCTGTTTCTCCCTGTCTGTGTCTGCTCTGTTAACGTTCTTCATCAGCAGAATGTTTTATAAAGTCATCCAAAAACGTAGTAAGTAGTGATCTGGATTTTTTTTTTTTTTAAACCCACGATTCCGTTTTCACAGCAGCAGCTGAGCTGGGAGGAGGAGGAGGCTCGTTCTTAATGATGGAGTCTATTAAAACGACCAAAACCAACGTGGTACTGAAACCTGGTACATTAAACAGGAGACTCTCTCCCTGTGTGTGTGAAGGAGCTGAGCACAGTGTGACTGTCACACACACCGCAGCGGCAGAGCGAACACGAGAAAGGGAGGGGGAAAGGGAGGCAGAGGATGCGGTGAGCGTCTACTACTCCAAGTTATGTGATTGCGAATAGCATAAAAGTAACTACATTACTACATTAAGCAGCAAAAGTAGTGTGTTACTTTCCTTCCGTTACTCAAAGGTAACTTTAAACGACACCACGTCCTCCACACTCACACGTCTCATCTTTTGTATTCAGCACGAGTAAGAAACAGAGACAGAGACGTTGTGGTTTAACAAGCAGGCAGCCTACAGTTTGGAGGGATTTACTGAGCATTCCACAGCTAGCTTAGCCGGGGCAAGTGCCTGCAGCTCTTCAGAAATCCTGCCCTCACAGTAAAGCTGTGGGGTTCAAACTGTGTTATTCCTCCATGTGGGCTAATGTTAGCAAGCCAGCAAAGAAGACAACATGGAAATAAGACAAACTTTGAAATAATTACTTGAGGATGCATCTCTTGTTACCAATTTCATTATATATTGTAGTATGATGCACATTTTCATATATAATTCTTCCATTTCTTCTTATTTTACATTGCTTGCTGTTAAATTGTAGAAAAAGGCACTTTTTTTTTTACATGCTTCATATTTGTATATATTTTTATAATATGTATTATTGTTATATATTGTAGCAGAATGAACATATTTTTACACGCTTCTTATTTTCTACTTTCTCATAATTTCTCTATGTTTATATATTTCTGCTCTTGAAAGGGAGCATCTGTAACCTGACCAGTTCCCCTCCAGGGATCAATTAAGTATTTTCTGATTCTGATGCTAATTGTTAGAGGCTAACTGCCTCCTCAAGCTAACGCGTGCCAGCCCAGTCTGTTCACTGAACACACAGAGGCCAAACTGACATCAACCATCCTCCATCAAACTCCTACTCAGACAACGAACAAGCCAACTCCCAAATTCCTGAGATTAATGACTATAATTTTATCATTTTCAAGCTGCAATCCATGACACTGCTTTTTACTGAGCTACCACTGAACAAAGTAGTTACTGTGACATGTTACCAAGTAATGGATTACTGCCTCACGCTGACGATCCCACATTTGAAGGCATTCTTGAGCATCATCTTTCAAAGCAGCTTCTGGTGCTCTTGTGCGGCACATCATGACATTTCCACAGACTCCGGCGTGTCAGACTGAAATATATATTTTATCAGGATCGCTGTGTGTTTGAACCAGACTTGAAACCAAATGATGTTCAGCACAGTTTCTGCATATTTTACATTACGCGTTTACTGGGTGATGAGCTTTGAGATTGCGCCCTCTTGATCAGCTGTGCCTCCTTGTTTCCTTTCCTCCTCCCACCTGCTCCTCGCTCACTCCTGACTCAGGGGCCCAAAGTGACACGCCGGCTCCACACTTTATTGATGAATCACGGCCAAGCGGTTTGACCTTGTGCTGCCACTTGACCTCACATGTTCTCCAGCACTCATATCCTCAGTCTGTGGCGCTGGAGGAGATGAAAAACACGGCCCAATCAAAATGATTTACGTCGGGCTCGACTCAACACATAGATCCTTCTAAGCTGCGGCTAAATGCATCTCCAGAGGGCCACTCTGTATTGTACTGTACAGCCATTTCTGAAGCCACGGGCTTTTGCTATTCTATCGCTTTAATTAAAAGACTACACTGTCAAGATGCCTTTGTTCTACAAACTCAAATATCAAAAAGGTCCCTCGCCAGAGAGTGGCTTGGGCTCTACTTTGTCCTTTGGATTTATTCAGCCTGGAATCTATATTTGATCAGGGCGGCTGCGTGCTCTTGTTTTTACCCTTTTCTCTTGTTCATTTTCCCATATGCATAAATGCAATTATTTATTTATATAGAAGCACTGTATATTTTGTGCATTGTGTGTATTTGGGTGTTTGTGTGTGTATGTGTTTGCAGGCAGCGCTCCATCCAGTGGGTGATTATCTTAAATGGAGAAATTAAAGGATTACAAAGCAGCTCAGTAATCCAGCTGTCAATCTCACGGCTCATTAGTAAGCAAAGGAGAGGGATGAGGGAGAGACATAGAGACATGCACTACAGAGAGAGAGAGAGAGAGAGAGAGAGAGAGAGAGAGAGAGAGAGAGAGGTGTACCTGTTTATAGTGCTAAAGATGTGAAATTGTTAGTCAAACAGAATAAGGAAGGTTTTCTGTATTCCCATATCAATTAATGAACTTTTAATTGCTAAAGTGGAGGCATTGATTTCACCTTAGCAGCAGAGATGACATGCCTCACAGTTAAACAAGTATTAACCAAAATTAAATTTTCCACACAGTCTTTAAATATGAAAAATATAACGCTCATTAAATTGCACATTTGGGTGTTAATTTGCTGAATTAACGCAACAGAAGGCTTTGACATTTCTCGTAATTTTCTGTTTAAAAGAAGATTATTTGCTCTCTGTGTTGCAACTCAGCTCAGGCTGGCTGTTAGAAATGGAAACGTCGTCACACCGCTCTGTGGCTTGAGTTTAGCACGTTAAAGGGATAGTTTGGATTATTTAATGATTATGTACAAGTTTGGAGAAGCAGAGGGGCAGCCAGCACTGAAGCTGAGCAATCAAGAGCCATGAGCAGGGTCAGGAACTTGTTTTAGCCACCTAAAATAGGTCCACCTGAATTTTTTTTAAATCAGTTTAATTATACGCTATATTTAGAATATTTTCACCACTTTGCCTTGCTTTCAGACAGCCTTTTCTGTTGGGAAACTGCCCTTATATAAGCCAAATATTGATCTCTTTAAACCAACCAAATTCCATGCATAAAATCAGCAATTTTCCCCTGCAGAACACAGGAAACACTGCCTCGATCTGTTAGTTTGTTTGTGTTACTGTGTGGCTTGGGTGAATCCAAACTGTCCTTTTAAAACACAGAAGTCACACAATAACACAAAAAAATGAAAAGAAAAGATTGTGGCAACGGTAGATCAGCAGCTCATGTGTTGTGATGGTAAAATTGCTGATTTTACCAATAGAGTTTGGTGAACGTGATATTTGGCTTATATAACGGCAGTTTCCCATCAGAAAAGGCTGTCTGTCGGCGAGGTAAAGCTGTGAAAATATTGCAAATGTAGGGTACACTTAAACTGATATTGATTGTTCTTTTAGGAGGGCCTTTTTCTAAGCTGCTAAAATGCGTTTTACACTGGTACTTCTGCTGCTTCTCCGAACTGGGGGTGTGCTGACCAGCATCTACTGTAGGTAATAGACTGACCATTGATAAGTACCTCATACAACCTCATCAGTTAATCTGAACTATCCCTTTAAACTGCATTAGGATAAGCATAGTTGCATGACTCCTTAAATTTGAATCCATCTTAAGGATTCACATTGTAATTGTAATCCTCACTGGTGAAACTGTTGCTACCAGAGTTTATTTGGGACCTTTTTTTTTACAGTTGCTGCTGAAATTCACAGTTTTAAATAGCAAATGAATGAGTGCAGCTATAGTGACGTACACAGCAACATATAAACCGCGCGTGTGTGTGTGTGTGTGTGTGTGTGTGTGTGTGCTGCAGATTAGCCTTGGTGTTGAAAGATATACAGCGTCTCTGCCATTTCTCACCAGGCTCTGAGGCACATAAAAGAAACAGTTTGGGAAACGATGGCACCATAAAAGAAAATGGAAACACAAATCCTGACTCCATCATGGAAAAAAGGGAGGAAATTGCATCTCCTATGGCGGTGACGCTTTTCGGATTTGATTGTATCAATTTGCTGTCTATTTTGATCCGAAAAATGGGCTGTGTGTGCAGGCTTATTTGCTCATGCATAGTGACTTGTGGATGCCCACTGCTGGGAACTATTTCTTATGCAGCTCATCTTATTTAATTTGAAACTCACTGCTCTGTTTTTTTTTT
>JAJHUR010108058.1:4900-15070 GCA_027495735.1 Lutjanus campechanus | reverse complement strand
AGCCCCTATACGAAAGGGCTAAAGGTAGCAGATGATAATAGTCAGCCAGGTTAGCTAAGCTAACTACTTAGCCTGAAACATGCCGAATTTTTGCGCGGCGCCCAACTGTACACGGAAGAGCACACAGTCAGATTTGGCATTTTTTAGGTTTCCACGGGATCCAGAGAGGTAAGGCATCGTAATTAACGTTACCCACGTGGACGAACTTAAGTATTCATGTAACTGCGGTTAAACTTGTTCGATTTCTTAGTCAGTTTTACTAGAATGACTGAAATCTACGTTATTAACTAACTAAAAGCATTACCTGATATAAAACGAAGTAGCATTATGATTTCATGCTTGGTGTAGGATTGTCCCTAATTTTATGATACCTATGTAAACATATTTTGAAGAAAACTATCACCTGATGTTTAAGGTCTATTTTAACTTGCGTGTTTATGTTGTATTTCTCAGTCTTATCTTTAAACTCTGTAGCAAAGTGAGATTGGGGCTACTTGGTAGGTAACTTCACCCCTTGAGTAGGGCTGAAATTGTAATATGGCCAAATGCTATATCCAAATCGCAGAACCAGAACCAAATCACAAGTTTTCAAAAAAGGAAACGTGTGGGGAAAAAAACAGCATTATAATGCAACGCTGTTCTCCAGATGCAAAACAACACGTTTGTTTGGTACAGATCCCAACAAATATAATATCATCACAATTTTACTTATTTTTTTATTTGTGTCTGTAATAATGATAAGCAAAATGATAATCCCCGCTAAAGATATTGCATATTGCAATTGCACTTTCAGTCAAAATAATTGTAATATGACTTTTTGACCATATTTATAATCCTATGCCACAACATGCAAACTAAACCACATCTAGGTAATGACCACTTATTACTAAAGTTTCAATGACCAGTCGTCAAAAAAATACTACAAAAAATACTATACTTATTGTGATTTTTTTTTTTAATTAGCAAAGATTCTAAAATATCAATATTTTCTGGTTTCCTAACTCCCCTATGACAGTAAATAAATATCTGGGTTGTTAACAAGACATTTGAGGATGTCATCTTGGGCTTTGGTAAAGATTTTCTGACATTTTATAGACCAACCAATTAATCAGTCAATGGACAAAAAAATGAACAGAGTAACTGCAAATAATTCTCGGATTGGTGCATAGACTTGCATACCCATTGATATGGATACCAGCATTTTAGGCGGTATTGAAGGGAATTTTAGGAACAACCCTACTTGTACGTAACGTAGTCTCATAGTCATTCAATATAATGCAAGAAAAATATGTTCCAGTGATTTTTTTTTAAACTTAATTTATTCATATTCTAAGCTGGTGCAAGAGCTGTTTTAACCAGTGTTACATTTTTTCCACAGTTGTTAGTAGCTCTTTGATACCTGTTTTGTGATGTAACCATAGTGGTGCAGTTGTGTCTGTCTGCACCACACTAAAAACCTTTATTTTTAATGTTATAATTTTTAGTCTCGTATGAACATATTACATTTATAGAAGTGTATACAGACACAGCTGCTGTCTCTGTGCCTTACACCTTTTCAGGTGTCATATAAAGTTGGTGTGTGTGGTTTTTTTTTATTTTTTAGATGCCGAATCTGGGTAGAGAACTGCCGCAGGGCAGATCTAGAGGCAAAAACATCAGACCAGTTGAACAAGCACTACAGATTATGTGCCAAACACTTTGACCCAGCCATGGTGTGCAAAACGGTGAGTATCTCATACAATTCCAGTCAACAGCCTTTAAGTATGTTTCTGCTAATTTCACAGAAATGTGAGTCTCCAAAAAATGGCTCAGTTTGGTTTATCGTTTGTTTGTTTGTTTGTTTTTTCAGAGCCCCTACAGGACTGTATTGAAGGATACAGCCATTCCAACTATATTTGACCTGACAAGCCATCTAAGAAATCCTCACACAAGACACCGCAAGCAGATCAAAGAACTTGTAAGGGAAATATGTATTAGCTCTCACCTTTCAGAGCTGTTTTAAATGCACCCCTAAAGCTTAATAGTTTGACCAGTTGTTGTCTGATTTCTGTAAATTAACTTCAGTTTTTAATTTCAGACTGAAGAAGATATAAAGAAGATGAAAGAAAGGAGATGTAAGTAAATAGGATATATCTTTGTAGTCATCATTGCATGTTCATTTTCTTCAGTATCCATTTACTTAAAACGATCACTGTTCCTTTCTTTTCTCTCTTCCTAGTGGCATCTTCTATTGAACAGCTTAACGCCATAAAAGATGAGGCAGCTGATGGTAGCACAAACACCACCGAGGATGAACCTCAACTGTCCACAGAGGAGAGGGCTTTTCGTGAATATCTGCGATCCTTGTTTGAGGTTTCAGTCATGTTAGGAAAACAGAGTATCCCTTTAGTGGCTGACAGAGCATCTGAACCTCAACAAATGTCCAACAACTTCCAGGCCTTTCTGAACTACCGTATGAACGCTGGAGACGAAGCTCTGAAGAAGCGGTTTGAGGCGACCGCTGTGAACATGGAATATCTCTCTGCCACCCAGCAGAGCCAGCTCCTGGATGTCTGCGAGAACACAGTGAGGGAGGAGATGTTGATGGAGGTGAGGGAGAGTCGCTTCTTCTCCCTCGTGACGGGCGACCTTGTTGACTTTGCCAACGAGAAACACCTGCCTCTGTTTTTACGCTTTGTGAATCAGCAGAACATTCTTCGTGAGGAGTTTGTGGACTTTATGCCATTTGATGGCGATGAGTCTGCGCTGGTGGAAAGGCTGGAGGCCCAGCTGACCGACCGTTGGGGGCTCAGCATGGAGGATTGTCGCGGTCAGGCCCACAAGGCCACTGGCACCTCCACCACAAAGATGAAAGCTGTGGCAGTGTTACTGATGGAGAAGTATCCCCTGGCGTTGCACATGCCTTGCTCTCATATGGCACTGAACATCCACCTGGCCAACAATCTGCCTTTTCCCAATGTCCAGGTCGTCATGGAGACTCTAAGGAGGATTGGTGCTTTCTTTAGAATCCCGTTTACTCAGGATGAGCTAGAGAAAGCGATCTCTGCCCACTACCAGAAAAATGAAGAGAAAGGCACTGCATTAAAACAGGCCTGTGGCCCAGGATGGACAGAGCAGCACAATGTCTTTGACGTGCTGCTAGACTTGTTGCCGACCCTTCTCCTGTGCATGGACAGCATCCGGGACAATGTTGATGGAAAGTTTGTGGACACTACTGCAGCTGATGCATATTCAATCTCTGAAACTCTGGCTGACTTTGAGATCATTGTCACCATTGTCATCTTAAAGAACGTTCTCACATTCACCAGAGCCTTCGGGAGGAATCTTCAGGGGGAAACACTGGACGTGTTTTTTGCCGCCAACAGTCTAACTGCTGTCCTGCATTCATTAAATGAGGTCAATGATAACATTGACGTCTACCACGAGTTCTGGTACGAGGAGGCTGTGAGTTTGGCCAGTGTGATGGAGATTCCTCTGAAGATACCGAGGCTGTTTCTTCGGAAACAGCGCGCAGCCGATGTGGGTGAAATCCAAGCGGAGGCGTATTTTAAGGAGTATGTGACAGTCCCTTGTATCCATGGCATCATGCAGGAGGTGGAGGACATGTTCTCAGAAACCAACCTCAAAGCGCTCAAGTGCCTGTCGCTGGTCCCAGCCGTCATGGGTCAAATGAAGTTCAACACCACCGAGGAGAACTACGCAGATGTTTACCGCAATGACCTCCCCAACCCAGACACGCTTCCTGCAGAGCTTCACTGCTGGAGGATCAAGTGGAAGCACCGGGGCAAAGAGGTGCGGCTGCCCACCACCATCCACGAAACCCTTCAGCTGCCAGATGTCAAGTTCTTTCCCAACGTGAACTCTTTCCTCAAGGTGCTCTCCACCTTACCGGTGCTGAAATTAGAGGACAACAAAAGTGAGACAGCAAGTGCACGGCTGCAGGATTATTTTGACAGCATGCCGACCAAGCAGTGGAACAAAAGTCTGGCAATGCTGAACGTAAACACTCACGTCAAACATGACTTGGACGTCATGGTAGACAAATATTGCCGACTCTATCCAGAGGACGATCCTGAAGCTGAGGCCGAGTCTGAGGAAGCAGCTGAGGAGGATGTGATGAAATGATGTGACAAAGACGCTGAGCTGTTTGGGGACAAAATGAATGAAATAGATGTGCTGTCAGTCATAAAGATGTGATCCTTTAGTTGATGATTTATATTTTTCTACACCTGGATGTAAGTACTAATAATTTTAATGCAGATGTTGAGTGGTAATGATTTGTATTTGTATTCAGTCCCTGAGGTTCCCAAGTAAAATGAAATGATCTGTGTTCTTATTGTATGTGGTAAAAAAATAATTTTGTATTTTAATGCAATGCAGCTCAGTTTTTCATGGTAAATAATAAGCAAATTTGGCAGGAAGAAAACGTGAAAATAAATCCTAAATACCTCATGGAGACTCAAAAATTGCAACGCAATAAAATGTCCAGAAATGTAAGGCATTATCTGTAAATATTCAAAGATCTGAGTCTGACTGGCTGATTTCTTGTTAAATGAGCCTCCTCTGTTATGATGCTGTGACCTTAAGGAAAGTATTTTGTAGCCTTTCTGTTTTTTTCCCCATATATTATATTTGTTAAATTTAGTAGATAAGGGTTTTTCTACTTAAATAACTGCCATAAACAGCTCATTTACTGTCACCTTTTTAAAATGAAGGCAAGTGGCTCTTACAGTACAGTGATTCATTTCCACTGACTGACTATGAGGCAGGAAGAGCACAAGAGGGAGCAGTTACACCAACATCAGCATCCCTGAATTCATGCTAAATCTTTTTTAATATAAATAAAAAAACATGTAATGTTAGTGTGCCAGTTTTTAAGTTAACAGTATGGGGAAAGTTCACCTTTTTATGGGGCCTTATGATCAGAAGTAGTTCTTGATCAAATTTCTTGCAGTGACTAAGATGAATATACTGATGTGTAATAACATGTTTGTTATTTATTCAAGCATCCTCAGTTGGAGTGCATGGGTGTGCCTCTAGTCTTGCTGTGGTCCTGAATGTTTGTCTCTGTGCAGTTTCAGAAAAATACAAGAAATTGGATGTAGCATTAATTGTATGTTAGTGTGGTTATTATTAGTGGCAAGATTTTTCTTTTTGTTGTCACCTAAAGTATTCATTAACTTGTTAGATTTTACATAAACCTTCAGAATATGTACAGTTTGCTTTAATAAAATCCTTTGTATGTTATGCAAAATTAAGGCACTCTGAGTGACCTTTGTTGCAAGATGTTACTTTTTATTTTCCTCTTCAGATGTTTGCATACTTAATTGTTGGATCCTTCTAACAGGGATGTAATGTTGCCAAACACAAAAGGTCTGACAGTACCAGGATAAAAAGTCCATAATGTGATATTTATTACAATATAAAAAGACAAAGAAAAGGGCTACTTTAAATTCTCTTCCTTGAATAAGTCTATGTACAGCATTTTTTGTTTGTATAGCCTAAAAATTGTCTTTCCTTAAGTGCTGTTTTCCATCTTAAATAAAATAAAAGTAGCCAGATGTGACCTAAGCATGTGCAAAAAATTGCCATGAATGCTTGAATTATGTATAAATTGTAAAAGAAAAATGGTGCATCTGTCAGTGGCAGTTCTTTTATAAAATAACATTGTTAACAATGTAACATCACAGTATATTTTATTAGACTTTTTTAAAATCACAATTCTCAACATATTGTTAATTAGGTTTTTATAGTTAACTAAAATGAAACTAAAAACTAAATCTAGATGTGAAAAAAACATTTTAGTTAACTGAAAACTAAAAACTAACTGTAATACTACTGTACTTAATTAAAATAAAAGTATACAAGAAATGTCTTTAGTTTTAGTCTTAATTTGGGTTAATTTGTCAGCACAACAAACGAGCGCATTGGTGCACAGGTTTATAGGTGCTGAGACTAGGATATGTTCATGACTATGAGCACACTGCCTTCATAAAGTGTTGTTTGTATTGTAAACCTAAAATTCCTATTCCGAACTTCTTGAAGCGAGCCTTTACCCTTCATATTATAATATTAAAAACTAAACATTTTTAAACAAATAAAACTAAACAGGAATGTGCAACATAACTCTGGGAAGTAACTGAAACTAAATTGAATTGAAAGCAAAAATTAAAAAAAAAAAAAAAAAAAAAAAAAAAAAAAAAAAAAAAAAAAAAAAAAAAGACCAGATGAAAAATACAAAACTATAATAACTGATTGTAAAATCCTTACCACATATGGTTGCCACCATAAAATAAGGATTAAATTGAAAAAAATAAATATGAATCAGTGAAAATGTTTGATTCATGGAGATAGATAAGGGCAAACAAAACTTTATTTTCTCAGATTTTCAGCAGCATTATCGGCCATTTCCTCCGGTGCACTACAACAATAGGCTGCTGCTGTAACATCCCCTGTCGTCTGAAGTTGGTATTTTTCTGACATGGCAGCGCAGGGGTTAACCGTGTCTCCTCCCTCTGTGCTGGCCAGACGGTGACGAGCTCAGGTGAGAGTTCACCGTGCAAACTCACAGTGAGTGCAGACCCTGGGCTGGCATCTCTCAGCATCATCACACAAATGTGGGTGGGGTCGCTTTGATGCGCAACCAGACAGCAATGTGCGCTCACTCCTCAGCAAAGCCCAAAGTCCATTTAAACTTCCAATAAGAACAAACAGCCTGCAGGAGGAGTCAGAGGGGGAGTCTCAAGCAAAGATTGGTGAGATTGTACTCATCAGCAGAGTATTGCATAAAGCTGGAAGGAGAAATAACCCTGACTGGACACAAACTGAGAGGATTGCAAGTCTTCGAGTCGTGAGTAGGACGTTTAATACTACGTTTATTTAGAGTTTTACTGTGCATCTTTTCTCCTGTCAGTATTTCTCATCATGGCATGGCCGTGCATCACGCGTGCTTGCTGCATCAACCGCTTCTGGACCGAGCTGGACAAAGCGGACATCGCGGTGCCTTTGGTTTTCACCAAATACTCGGACGTGGCCGACGTGCAGCATCTTCCCCATCACCCGCAGCCCAGGCAGAAGAGGGCCGGCGCCATTGCCATAGAAACCCAGCCTCATCCCGGCGAGCAGGAGTCTGGGAAGGCACCGCCCGCGACGGGTGCCGCAGCGGGTAAAGATGGCTCTACTGCGTCCGTCATGCGCCAAGACTTCAAGGCGTGGAGAGTGCGCCCCGAGCCCAGCTGCAAGCCCAGAAATGAGTACCAGCGCTCCGCGGCCCCGTTCAACAACGAGACTCAGTATCAGAAGGACTACAAGCCCTGGCCTATACCGAAGAAGCACGACCACCCCTGGATCCCCAAACCGAGCCCCACCGCGGGCAGCGGGAAGCTGGAGCACGCCGCGGCAGCAGCAGAGGCCGAGACCGGCGTGGAGAAGAGCGAGATCGAGGAGAAGACGCACGAGAAGGAGTCAAAGCCGGAGGTGATGAAGAAGAGCGTGAAGAGGGAGAAGTCAGCAGAGAGACCAGCGGCTGAGAAGACGGAGGCGCAGGTGGCTGCAGAAGTGAGCGCAGAGCAGAGGAAAGGCAGAGCAGCTGCAGACGCTGTCAACAGACAGATAAAGGAGGAGATGTCCACCTCCAGCAGCTACAGGTAAGTCTGTGAGAGACGTGACCATGTACTAACTGACTGTGATGTATTATTGATTTAATCTAAGCTCGTGGAAATTAAAGTTTTATTTTTCTTTTCCGTGACTTTACTGAGGCGTTTTATTCTCATCAGTGTTACACAACATCTCTGAAAGAATTTCAACTTGCAGTAGCCCTCAGAGGTGCAGTAGCCTCTGTATGCCACACTGCTCTGATCAGTGGTGGAAAGTAACTAAGTACATTTACTCAAGTACTGTACATAAATACAATTTTGAGGTAACTGTACTTTACCTACTATGTCTTGATCAGAGGAGGACTTACCATTAGACAAATGTCAGCAATTGCATTAGGCCCAAAGTTACCAAGGGCCTCATATAACACCTCATAAACTTATGGTCAAGATTTAATTTGCTGATTAATTGTTTTTCTAAAAATCCACATGCTTAAGTGGGATCAGAATGCCTAATTCATGAATTTCTCCAGGCTTCCCTAACTTGGACTGTTCCGTGATCTTACTTGCACATCTGAGGAAATGATTCAGGAAGATAGTTGCCAACTTGTGTCGACAAATGACTTGGCATGGTGTAGGCTACTGATTGAAAAAAAATAATAGAAAAGCAAAGCTATGCCAGAGGTGCTGAAAGAAGGAGGAGGTGGGCGGATACTAAAAGACGATACCCACCCCAACCACAGCCTGTTCACCCTGCTGCCGTCTGCCAAGAGATACAGAAGTATCCACTGCTGAGCCACCAGATTACAGAGGAGCTCCTTTCATCAGGTTGTGATGAAAAGTTTGTTTTTATGACTTGCTATTTATTCAAAAACTTAAAAGGGGAAGAACAAAAGATGTGGACGGCCCCATGCCTGTTTGCCTTATGCCCCAAAATGACAAAATTTTATACTTTTTGCTCCACTACATGTATTTGATAACATACTTTGCAGACACAGATTATTAATTAATATATCAACTAATAAATTTGAATAATACACTTTAAACTGTATTGAAATTGCAATATGGCTTACTGCAGTTTTCAAATTGCAGGAGACACAATACTTGTTAAAGGCAAAGGGTGTGTCAAAACAGAGTTGTACCATTTAAAATTAAATATTGTAAATTGTTGAGAGATCAGGCTACCCAGCGAAGTTAGCGCCACCTTTACCAGCTGCAACATCGGTGATGCTCACATGTTAATGCATCAATAATTAGAATCCAGCAATATGGGCCGTTCCACATAATAAGTACATTTATTTTTGGACCTTTATGTACATTTTGATCCTAATACTTTTGTACTTGTACTTAAGTAAGGATTTGACTGCAGGTCCTTTACTTGTAGCGGGTATTTTTTTACATTGTTGTACCACTACTTACTTCTTCCACCACTGCTAGTGATAAAATTTCAGGGGATATTTGGTATTGCCCGGTCTCTGATTACAATCTCCAGTGATTTCTACAGCAAACTGATATTGCCACAGATAAAGGTTGAATTATTGATTTTCTGCTTTATCCTCCCTGAGAGTACTCCTAAATCAATGCAGTAGCACATGAATGAGTACAGCCACTAAAAGGGTCTCAATGTAATCATGTCTTATCATGGCTTCTCTGCACAGGCTTTCTCCCGAATCGAATCATGGATGCATAATGCATGCAAGTTAACAAGACTTGCTGGCTTCAGTCTGCCCCAGTTAAATATTGAAGTTAACATACAGTAAGATGTACCACTGCCCTCAATGTTCTGTTCAATTTGGGAAACTTACTCCAAATAAACGTAAGTAACCACTTAACTTAATGTGCCACTTTAGAGTGAAAGCAGAGTTACGATGTAATTTGTAAGCAATAAAATTTAACAAAATCTTATTACATAATTAATGAAATACTAGATTAATGATAACAAGTAGTTGCACAGAAGAGGAATGGAGATACGTGGATGGATTACTGAAGGGTCTTACTGGGCACAGGCTCAGGGGCCCAGTGTGTCAGTGGGCCCCTGAGGCCAGAGCATCTATTTGAAGTGACTGTGACATTTCTTTGTGAAAGTCAGTCATACAACTACAAAGAGACACCAAATGACCACAACGAGACATAAAACAACAACAGACACATAAAGGTGCCACAAAGAGATACAAAATGACTAAAGCAACACAAAAGTACTACAATGAGGCATAAAAGTGCCACAAGGAGATAAAAAAAAAACGACTACAAGAAGACTCAAAAGTACCACAAAGAGATGTGCATCTGCCACAAAGTGATATCAAGAAGAGAGACAAAACAGCTACAAAGAGACACTGTCTCAGTCTGGGTGTGCTGCTATAAAAGATGTTTCTGCCCAGGGGCCCGTTGTCTCATCATCTGTCCACATGTACAACAAGAATAAACAACATTAGAGATGTTCTTGAGAAGATGAAATGCCACATGACCTTTATCTTTTAACTAGAATCTTTTACTGTATGTTTGATAAAAACAGGCTTCCCTATTGTATTTAGCAAATAAATAAATGACAAATACAAAACAGCCATTGAATTAAAAAAAT
>JAJHUR010108056.1:0-13988 GCA_027495735.1 Lutjanus campechanus | reverse complement strand
CAAAGCTATTGTGTTGAAACTAATATGATCTGCAGGGCTGATGGAAAACACACATACGCACACACGTACACACACACAAACACGAAAAGCCATAGGCTAGGAGATAAGAGGAAAGGGCAGTGCTGTCTTTCTTTTTTGACGAGCAATAAACACCACACCTTCTCTTCTTCTCCTGGGAGATCTGAGATATCAATACTGAGGAGGAGAAGAGGAGAGAAGGGAGCGACAGACTGAGTGGGAAAGTGGAGGAAAACAAGCCTTTCCTAGAATAACACCAGCTCTCCCAGGACCAGCCCAATTTGCAACCACAAAACAACCCCGTTGTAGCCACAGAGGAACCTCTGGACGACCACTAAGCAACCCGTGGGAGCAGCAGAGAGCCTTATTGGGCTAGAAAGAGGAACAGCTCGCTCTTTTTTTTTTCCCTGCCTTGGACACACATACACAAGCTTATCTGTCACACAAAAGCATGCGCACACACATGCGTATGTCTCATGACAGCTTTATTGTGGAGCTCTTGGCCTGCAATCTTTCAAATGTCTACAGCATTTAGTGAAGATCAGGCTAAAACAAACTACCTGAGCCAGTCTGACTAAGGACAGATTAGCTTTGTGAGCTGTACTCTGGATACCAAATGATGTAGCAGAGCGAGAGAACAGGGGGAGGATGAAGATGAGGGGTTATTGAAACCCTTGATTACTAGTCTTGATTGGGTGGTATAGACCAAGTCAGCTTAACATGCCAGAGGCCATTACACAACATGGCACTGAAAATAAGTTAGGCTACTCCACCTCAGGGCTGGACGATATGACTTTTAAATAATGTATCTCTTAAAGAGGCAAAAGCAGAGGCGGTATTGTAGACCACAGTGGTCTGTGTGTCCATTAAATGCATTGTGACATGTGGACAGAGAATTGTTTTCAGTAATTGACTAATCACTAATCCGTTTGTGAATCTGACGGCTTGATTCCACCGGGCATGTCCACCAGGGCTGATCCCGACCATTCTACACAATGCTTGAGATTCCACCAGCAGCGCTCGTGCGTCCCAAAAGCGGCCCTGCGCTCCGCTTCGCTTCAAATACACGCCAAGTCTAATTTTGACAAAAAGCAAATTGAGCCGGCAGGAAGTCAGAAACAGAAACGGCACAGAGATTCCAGTCAATTTTCAAAATAAAACACCCCGTGCAGACTCGCGATCATGAAAACAGACAAAAACTGTTTAAAAACGTAGCCCACTTATCTATTGTAGCAGCACATAAATCAAGGAAAGAGGACCAAATCAAAAAAAAAAAAAATCTGAGCGAGTCAACGTGATCAGGTGGGAAAAACGCTCCGCTTCTGAAACGCTGCTGGTGGGGGAAGTAGCTGTGTGTACGACAGATCAGAACTGTTGTGCTGTTGTGCTCACTGGAATCAAAGGGTAATGTTTAGCATGACGGAACCTTAAAATGGAAAATGCAAATAAGTTGCAAGTAAAATTAGATCACTTTACTGTAATGCAGCCTTCAAAAACAGGAAAAGACAACACTTAAACCATATCCAAAAATCTAACACAATATCTAGTCTCATATTATTGCCCAGTCCTACTCCGCCTCAGGTTCTTGTGCTTGTGCGCACATGTGCAGCTTCACACACAAACACATGCACAGCTGTTGTGTCCTCACATAATGTGGGGGCAGAGCCGAGCTGGACCTGTTGTCTGTCATTCGGAGGCAATAAGAGGAAAGCCAACACAGGTCAACCCCCTGCCAGAGCTCGGATGAGAGACAGCCTGGCCTTATGAGACTCTATCCAGCCCCGGGGAAATGAATATTACACACAAGACATACAAAGTCTCACACGCCCTCATCCACCATGATGGTCCCCAAACCCCAGCTCTGAAGACTCAGAGAGACTGTGTCATTACAACAGCAGACGCACAGAAGGAGAAGTCGGCGTGCGTGTGTGTGTGCACGCACACGGACACAACAGAGTTTTAGAAATCCTGAGGCGAGGCAGCATTTGAAATAGTAATTGTCAGTATAAATATTTAGAGAGCATTGGTCATATTAAACAGAAAAAGAGAGAGCGGCGGGAGGCGGGGGACAGGAACTAAGGGAATTAGAGAATAAAAGACGGTTCAAGGGTAAGACTGAGAGGAGAGGAGGAGCGACAAGAGACGGAGGGAGAGAAAGAGAGGGTTGGAGGGGAGGAGAGTGAGAACAGAAGCCTTGTGTCACCGCTGCTCCACTTTACAGTAGCTCCGCTGCCTGCAGGTGACATACAAGAAAACGCCACCAAACAAAACAAATGCACGCACACGCGGGCCGCTGCCCCCTTCAACATCCTCCAAGTAGTCAGATGTCAACAATGAGGACTGTCACCTATCATTATGTCTTTAACACCCACACACACACACATTATGCTGATGGCGCTGCGACAGCCCTGCCATATTAACGCCGTACTCTCTGATCCCCCCCCTGTCTGGTCATGCTGACATTTCCATATTTCCCACCATTCTGTGTGTGTGAAGATGAAAATGAATCAAGAAGGAAGGAAAGGAGAGGAGAGGAAGTGTGCGAGGAGGATGGAAGGATGAAATGAGGAGACGAGGGAGACAGCCTGGGAATGCCAAAGTGATGGAGGATGAGAGCAGAGGAGAAGAGGAGGAGGAGGGGGGGTGTAAAAGGAAAGTGGGGATGAAAGTGTGTGAAGAGAAAGCGGTGCCAGGAATAGAGAATGAAAGGAGAAAGTGGTGAGAGAAGAGGAGAGGAGGAGGATCTCGAAGGGGGAGACGGCGTGAGCTATAAACAAGGTTAATAGGAGACAGCTGAGGGACAAAAGAGAGAGACATTTAGACGAGAGAAATAAGAGGAAGTAGGTGAATAAGAGACTAAAAATGGAGAGGTGGAGAGGAGGAGGAGGAGGGGGTGATACAGGTAGAAACAGGAGAAACAGAGCGAGGAAGAGGTGTGGAGCAGTGAGAAGCAGGATAGACTCCACACCTGACCTTGTGAGAAACACTGTGGCTGTGAATAGAGAGATAGAGGAGAAAAAAACGTAGAGAAACAGAGTGAGTGAGCCAGAGGAGGCGAGAGCGCGTCAAAAAAAAAAAACTCAAAATCCTAATTTTCTCTGCAGCCCATTTGAGCCAGCCGTGGCTTATAAAACGAACATACGCTTATCAGCCTGTGTCCGCCTGCCTTCGCTGCCTGGCTGGCTGACTGCGACGCCTAATGGCATTCATGTCCTCTGCCTGATCCCCGGCTATAGTGGAGAAAAGCGCGACGTCAGGGGGACAGGGAGTGCAGGCCATCACCTAAAATATCTAATGGCCTTCAGAGCTCACTGACTCGCTGCCATTTCATCAAGCTAGTGGCTGTGCACTGTCAGGTGGGCTTGAATGAAGCTTTCCCATTCTCCATGTTCTTCAAGATTGCTTCCTAGCACGTATTGTGTGAGCGTGTGTGTGGAGATGGAGAAAATGTGGGTGTGTTTTCCTTTGGCCTCTCCGGCGCACTGCTGTCTCAATAAGCATTCTGGGCTTTCATTATTCTTGCAGGTCTGTGTGAATTTCTCCATTTCCATTATTCTCTTGTTGTTGTTATTGTTGTGCCCACCCTCTCCACTCCTGAAGAATAATAGCTTTGATACAAGCAGTATATGGAGCGCCAGGGTGGAGCGTCACTACTCTCCGTGTCCTGATGGAATCTGTCTCTGTCTTTTCTTTCTCAAGCGTAATCTTTTCTCTTACGTGGGGGGGGGGATAAGAACGATTCCCGGCCCACCTTTCAAATTTGATGACTGGACATGCTGAGTTTTGGACCCGAGGGTGGCTCTTGATTTAATGAAATGAGTTTTTCTGATACTGCGAGACCCAATTTGGTCAGACTTCACAATACAAAGAATGTGTGTGTGTGTGTGTGTGTGTGCATGTGTGTGTGGGGTAAATAGCCACCGCTCCTCTGCAGGCTTGGTGGCTCAATTTCTTGCTTGCTTAGGACCAAAATAATGGAAACACCAAGTCACCAGTGCACCACTTGCATTTACAAACAGCTCCAATCCTCTTTCGAGTTAATGCAAAGGGGTGAATTATCTTTGAGCTTAAGGCTGAATAAATAATAAATAATGTCAATTAAAAAATGCACAGGGGTGTTTAGATCTGGTGTTTACAAAGGCCAAGTTTTACATCACTTATTTATAAGGCTGCTATCTGAACGTCGAAGATTCGAATCGGGGTCCGAGACCCCTCAGTCTGCTGAGAGTCTTCAAGTTGAGCAGTCTTGTTTTTCCTTTGTTAATCAGTGTGCATAACAATCACAGGATAAAACAGACAGAAGCTCAGAAACCTGCACAGGGATAACATCTCAATGAGGATTTATAAAAAAGGGAAATTATGAATATAATTTTATATTAGCTAGCGCAAATCCTCGTGACAATATGCACAGGTGAAAGTGAAACCAGTGGTTGATAAAACATGTTTGAACACTTCTTTTCAGCTGCAATGCAACATTAAACTTTACAAACAGAGTCTCAAAAGCACCACCAACGTCAGCTACTTCAGACACCCCAATGCACCACAGCGTGTTCAGGGCAGGTGACGCACTGCAGCAGCCCAAGAGAGAAGCTCCGTCGTGCACTGGGATTTATACCCGACCTATGAGCAGCGGGACGCGCATTTTTACTTCATCAGCGTGGAAATCTGATGTTTTCCCATCACAGACGACGAAGAAAAGTTTTAAACGTGAGTCTTACTGGTAAAACCCACTCATGTAGGCTGATATAGGAGTTCAGTGTGGCACTGAAGTGGTAAAAAAAGGAATGTATCATTGAATCTTCGTGTTTGACTGACAAAATTCTGAGTTCTACTTATTTATGACAACCCTCGAAACTGTTCAGCTCCATCTTTCAGCCAACAACGCTGCACCTTGGACTGCAGGATGCCATAAATTCCTCACTCATAATAAATGCATGTTGAGTGTTCGTGTTATTACATATTCACCACTACGTTTAACAGTAACCAGAAGACGCTGTAGGTTTCAGTCATCCTTGAACTTCCTCGAGACAAGACCCTGAGTGTTAAATGGTTGAGGGTTATCTACCAGATCATGTTGCTTTTTCATTGTTCAGTTGTCTAGGTTTTATTCTCAGCACAACAGTGTCTGCGTGTTTGTGCACTGGCCTTGGATACAAGTGGTTTCTCAATGAAAGCTCTGCCAAATACCAGCTTTGTGAGGCTCCCGATGTGCAATTTCGTCTTTTTTTTTTTTTCGTTAGTTTTTTTTTTTGTTCAGACATTGGCACAAAGGCACCGATTCAATTCCACAATTATTACTAGGGTTGTAGTTTTGTACAGGGCAGCTTGTAAGTATTGGGACAGTGACATATTTTTCTGTTGTTTTGGCTCTGTTCTCCAGCAAATAGACTTGAAATGGAAAAAAACAACTGAGATTAAAGTGCTGACTTTCAGCTTTGAGAGGGTTTTCTTCCATACTGTTTACCCCCTGTATGGTAGTCAGATCCCTTTTGTGCATAGTCCAACTTCTGAACAGTGAATGTCCCATTCTGTCTGTCCCTCATGTAGAGCAGCTTGTGTTCCTCCTCATTAAACCCTCAATTCTGTTCCCTTTATCACTTTTTGATACTGTAATATTGTGGGTTTTTTGTGACTGATGCAACTGCAATTTGGCTGCTGAAGGTTTATCTCTTTACAGCTCTTTTAGCTCCTTTGTGAAGCTTTGAAAACTCATAAGCAGAGTCGGTCAAACATGTATTAAAGAGATAGTTTGGATTATTTGAAGTGGGGTTGTATAAAAATGAGGTATTTATCCAGTAAGTGTATTGCCTACAGTAGATGGAGGTCAGAACGCCCCCAGTTTGGAGAGGCAGAGATGAGCACCTGCACAGGAGCTAAGCAATGCACTACTGTGGACAGGGTCAGCAATGGATTTTGGGCACCTAAAAAACGCCATCTAAAAATCATTATCAGTGTACATTACATCTGGAATATTTTCACTGCTACATGTTGCCGTCAGACAGCCTTCCAGACGTCCCAGAAGCTTTGCCACCCCTCAAAAACACACCAAGTCTATTTTTGACTGATGTTGCTTCAACCTGCACAGAGCAGATCAAGCGGGCAGGAAGTCAGACACAGAAACAGCAGAGAGAATCCAGTCATGTTTCAAAATAAAAGACCCTATGCAGACACACGATCACAAAAACTGCAAAAAAGACATTATTTAACGGCATAGCCTGCATACCCACGGTAATCTGGGCAAGTCAACACAACCAGGCGGGCAAAGTACTCTGCTGCTGAATCGCTTCTGAAACACTGCTTGCAGTGATTTCACCAATGAAGTCTGGTTGGTTTGGAGAGAGAGATAAATGGCTTAAATAATGGTGGCTTTCCCAAGTGAGGGAGTTCAAGTACTTCATGCCTTGTTCTTAAGTGAAGGGACAATGGAGCAGGAGATGGGCCGGAGAAGCTGAGCCAGAAGGCAAAGCTCTCGACCTACCGGTCAATCTTTAGTCCCGCTCTGACCTATGGTCATGAAGGGTGGGTCATGACCGAAAGAACAAGATCACGGATACAAGGGGATGAAATTTTCTCAGGAGGGTGGCTGGCATACCCCTTAGGGATAAGGTGAGAAGCTGAGTTATCAGCGAGGGCATCAGAGTAGAGGTTCAGGCATCTTGTAAGGATGCCACCTGGCTGCCTTCCTGGGGAGGTGTTCCAGGCACGTCCAGCTGGGAGGAGGCCACGGGGCAGTTCGAGGACTAGGTGGAATGGTTATATCTCCACCCTGGCCTGGGAATGCCTCTGGATACCCCAGTCAGAGCTCGTTAATGTGGCCGGGGAAAGGGAAGTCTGGGGTCCCCTGCTGGAACTGTCACCTCCACGACCTGATTTTGGATAAGTGGTTGAAGATGGATGGATACAATGGTGACTTCTTGTTGGAGAAGCCTGTCTGATGGCAAAGTTAAGCAATGAAATATTCAAAATATAGCATAGACTTGAATTTATTTATTTATTTATTTTTGTGGGCCTTTTTTCAGTGTATAACATACATTTTGCTGCTGACTCTGTCCACAGCAGTTCATTGCTAAGCTTCCTACACTGGTACTCCTTCTGCTCCACTGCTTCTCCAAACTGGGGGTGTACTGGCCAACATCTACTGTAGTACACTGACTCAATAAGTGCCTCATACGACCCCACTTCAAATAATCCAAAATCTCCCTTTACAGCTTAGCTGACTCGCTATCTGACATTCCAGTTAAAATGGCCTGCCTGTGAAGCTCTTATAACTGTGACTTCTGTGTGATGTTGCCATTATTGTGTCCAAACTGAATCAGCGACACTGCTGCTGTGGCTGCGTGTCATGTCCAAACTGCTGCTGGTGTGTACTAATAGCCGTTATCAGCTGGAGTCTGGAGCAGCACCAACCTCAACCTGCTGTCTGCTGCTGCTGCTACCCGACACTTGCAGCTCTGGATCCTCTGACCTTCACACACACGTGCAAGCACGCACACACACATCCAGCCACACAAACCTACAATAAATGTGCATACACTGTGCAGGCGCGCACACACATTCAGATGTGGATACTTTGGTATGCAGGGAGCAGAGCTGGGAATGCAGCTTAGCTTTGACAGGCGAGGCAGTTTGACAAGCCAAGAATAAAACTAGGAAATGAAGACTTGAGATGTGTCTCGTCTTCTCATTGACCTTTCCACTGGGCTCTCTATAAGGGCCTGATCGATAGCACATGGGAAAGCTACATTTAAAAGTAGCTACTGCTCATTTGGACTTCTCCAATGACATCCTATTATAATCCATTCATGCTGTAAGCTTTACTACTGAGAGCAATCGAGTTGAAAGCACCTTGGTTTGATAAAGAAACGCACTTCAAAGACTTCAAGGCTATCGCTTGTGATCTACACTCAAAAATCAGCATGGATGTTCAATTAACTTGGAAATGTAACAAAGAAAACCTGTTGTAAAAGGGATGTGGTGTTACAGCGAGGTTGCATGCAGCAGACAGGAGGTAAAAACCAACCACTGTGATGCAACAGGAGCCGAGGAAAAAAGGTGCAAGAAGAAGGCAGTGCTACATTTCACTTTGTTCACAGTGATATGATGAAATATTTGATAACTGACTCTGTGGAAAGAGAAGGGGAGTCAAACGCACAGGCAGAAATGAGGAAGGGAGGCAGAAGCGCATGAAATGTAGCAGAAGGGGAGCGAAGGAGAAATAGGGGTTTGGAGGGAGGGACACAGGGAGACATGAACAGGCTTCAAAGTGCCAAGGAGAAATGAACAGCTGGAGGAGAAATCTGCACTGGGAGGTGTGTGTGTGTGCATGTGTGTGCATGTGTGTCTATGTATGTGTGTGTGTGTGTGTGTGTGTGTGTGTGTGTGTGTGTGTGTGTGTACACAGGCATCTGTATACTGATGCATATTCCTATTTGGTTGCCTGTTTATAACAAACATGCCCTAGGACTTGAGCGAATATCATTTGCAAAAATAAGCATTTGCCAATTCAATTAAGTGTATCTTCTTAATGAAAAATGACCCAGCAGGGAAGTTTAAAAACCTTCAGAAAAGACAGTTTCATACTCTCGAAAGCAGCTTGAAATGCCAAAACTTAGGGGTGTGACGATAACCGCAATACCCTACGTGATGCCTACCGCAGGGTTCAGCACATTACCATCACCGCCGCGAATTTTACCACGAAGAGCAAGAACATTGCACAGTGATTTATTAATACATCTATGGATCAGTGCTGTCACACTCAGGTCAGGAACCAAGCCTCTGATTGGTCGACAAACTCACCCCAAGGCATCTTAGGATCGCCAGTGGGTGACTAACAGCAACAACTGTTCTCATGATGAAAAATGGACAAATAACTACAGAAGACTTTTGGTGTCGTATGTATCATTATTCTACAGCATCTCCAAAAAAAAGAGATGCTGCAGTTGAAAGCCTGAAAACCTGTCCTGTTTGTCCCAAAAATTAACAACTATATTCATCTGAGAAAATATGCTGATCAAATCAGTTATGTAGGCTATAGTTCCTATTTTTATTTAGTCAGTTAAAAAGTTTGTTTGTTTCTGTAAAACATGTCTGATGACGGAGAGTCGAGCTTATGTTGTAGCTCTAAATTAATGCAGTTCAATACTCCTGTAATGATGCACTGACCCTCAACGCCCCGTCCTGAATTTCACCCGTTCTCATATGGTCACCCCTAGAAGCTAGTATTAGCCTTAGCCTTACTTCAGGGCTTTCCCCGTCACCGTGACATTAACCTACACACTGTAACTTACTGCCACATCAACAATTTACTGCAAAGTTTCTGCTCCCATGTGAGCAGCACCAGCAGTCTGCCGCTCACCCTGCTTCACTTGCACACCAAACACACTTACACACTGCCTTAAAGGAGCTATAATTAGTACAGTATGCTTCAATAAAGTCAAATAAAACATAAAATTAAGCCACCATCCTACAGGAATACGTTGCTTTGTCACCGGAGTAAGACAAAGTCCATACTGTCACAGCCCTGCCAAAACCTCCTCCATCCAAAGCTGGACCATGACCTCAGTCTTGCTGTGAGACAGTCTATACAGTATGCATGAGTTCGAGAGACGAAACTGGAGAAATGGAGGAATTCACAAAGGGATCTCCCTGCCATTTAACTGCAGGGGCCCTGACATGAAATTACATACACCATAGTCATGCATACATCTCTCTCTGTGGTGCTCCCTCACACCATCATCCTCTTTCTGCAGCTCTCAGTTAGGTACATACCACAAACAGAATATTTCAGGTCCAGGAAGCTCTCCAGGCCTGAAATGGGAATCGTGTTTGTGTGAATGAAATTGGAAAAGCAGGAGTGATCCATCAGCTATACATGGCGGTTTCCTTTGTTTTACTGCGGCGTATCGCACTGAAACTTACAACCAGCAACATACGTAACACGCTTAATCATTTAGCATCTGCCAGGCTAAGGGAAAACCATGTATACGAGATAAAAGTGATTTGCAAAGTAGTCAAAATGGTGTGTGTGTGGTCGCGGTGAGACAAAAACACATTTCCACAACTGCTAGGTAAAGCATAACCACATTTAGACAGGCAGTGACAGAAGTGCACACGATCGTACACACACACAGGGTGGAGAGGCACTCTTCAACTGGGTGAATAATTCATCCCTGGGTAAGAAGGAAAGCAGTGTGCTCTCCTCCTCCTCCTCTCATCTCTTCATTATTGATAAACACCAACATCTACACTGTACCTGACCCAGGAGAGAGGGGAGGGGAGCAAATGAAGGAAAAAGGAGTGAGATGGTCAAAAGAGAAAAAGGCTGAATGACTCTGGGACACGAGGAAATACAGCAGCTGCTCATCCCAGCAACTAAGAGCTCCGTGCCAGGATGAACAGGGACGGCCAGGGTATGCTCGAGGCCAGGAAGGAGGCACTCAGCAGAGCTAGTAACAAATAAATGTTCAGTTTTATTCTCTCTTTTATTTACTATCCAGCGCATTATTATGGAATATCCTGCATGTATGATGGGATTTTGAGAAAGACCCATGGGTGAAGAAGAAGGTCAGGGTTAAACAATAAAAGTGCAGATGTATGTAGGGCTGCAACTCGGGCTGGGTGCCAAACTTACGTATACTCTATCGATCAAATAGCCACAATATGATGCCTTGTCATTCATATATTTCTATATTTAAGGAGTTTTGACGGTTATTTCTATAATTTTTGTCCAATACTTAATCAGTTTCTTCATCCTAGTTCAGTCATCCAGGCTGAATAAAGTGTGCAGACTAAAATCAGTTTCTCCAGCTGCTCTCAGGTCTTTGAACAGCTTCTTCCTTTCAAGTGAGTAATTGTACCATGATGTGTAAAGTAATTTTCTTTTTGTCAAAATGGATTATATTCTAAAATTGCTATTGAAAAAAAAGTAATGTTCAGGAACCAATAACTCAGTACTGTTATCAGACACCCAGCCCTGGCTGCAACTAAAGATTATTTTCATTGTTGATTCATCTTTCAATTATTTTCTTGATTAAGCGATCGATCAGAAAATGGTGAAAAATGTCGATCAATGCTTCCCAAAGCCCTTGATGACTTTTCTCTAAAAGATTACTCAAATACATTAATGGCTTATCAAAATAGTTGGAGGTTAATTTAATCATCTATTAATAATCGATTGATCGGATCAAGCTGTCGCACTTGACGGGCAAACCAGTTCTGACACGCAAAACTCCAGCGGGATGAGGGAGCGAGGACTCATCTATGATGCTTCATGCAAACTTTTCATGTGAAGATGTTGATCATATTATCATCACCCTCTTGCTGCTGTTTAGATTCAACCTGACGCAAACTTTAAAAAATGCACAGCAGAATTATTTCCTGCGTGTACATGTATATATGTAAATAACTGTACATGTTTTATATTTTATCCTATTGCATTCAGAATTTAATTATCTGTATGTTGCATTTTGTATTAAGCATGAAGAAGCTACATTTCTAATCTTGTTGTGCAAAGATAATAAGTGATTGATTAATCACTGCAGCTCTAAGCGTACCTGTATCCTAGCTTGTTTTATTTGTCACATATTAGTCTTCTCTGTCATATTAGTATGGCTGTAATGTGATTAAATCTTATGTTATGAATTTATTACGAGAAGGGAATAAAGTTGTTTTTTTCAAATATATATATATTTTTTTTTATCTGGTTTATTATTTAGCTGTTTCAATGCCTTGGTATAGCTTGGTGTTATGTTACTGACCGGCTTTGTTCATGTACACTTGCAAACCTTGTGGAAAATAAAATAAAACATGGTAACAAAAAAGAAATACAGCAACTGTGTAAAAGCAGAGGTGTATAAAGCTTTAACACACAAAAAAGAAAATGACCAAGGCCAGGAGACACGAGTGCAGTTTTATGGCGTTGCATGTTTTCATCTGGCGCTGGGCCCGTTTAGGGTCAGTAAAGTCTCGCTTGTAACACCCAGTTTACTGTGGACAGGAAGGACACGGCTCTCCTGAGCCAAACAAATAACTGCTGCCTCTATACTGCTGCGGTACTGCTATCGCTCCAACCCACTGAATAAGTGACTGAATAACTTACTGGCTGGGTGGCTGACAGACACCCAGCTCCCCTGCGGCTCCCGGCTCTGCTTTGTCTGCTCGGGCCCCGCGCATCATTCTACCTCCACCACTCTTGCCTTCTCTCAGCATCGCTCACTTTCTCTTTTTTCCCCCCTCTGTGCCAGAGCCCTGTCCTGTCTTTTCATTTTGGAATAAATCCTTTTCATCCCTCTGGCTCATTCTCCTCTTCTTTGACTACTTTTTTTTTTTTTTTTTAACTCCGCGAGTTCTTTTTTTGTCTGACTTCTTCATCCGAGCCCTGTGTACCATCGCTCCTCATGGTAATTGTACCGGGCATGTTATTTTAGCCCTGCATGTAATTTGGGGTTTTACTGCTGGGTGACCGTAGTGACAGATCTGCAGTCAGTGCGCAGGCATAAAATGTAAATCTGAAGCTTTAGGAAAACATTTTTCAGACAGGTCTAGGGTCAGTGTCTGGGAAATATCTTGATCTATTCTCCATTATGCATGCGAAGGCCTTGCACCTCTTTATCAGGTATAGCAGTAAGCTCGCCAAAAAATCCTTCAGACATCACTCTCTGAATGACTTTGGAAGTGTGTATGTGTGTGTGTGCGTGTGCGCGTGTGTGCGTGTGTACACATCCAGAGTCTGGCGGCATCTCACTTCGGAAATAGCCATGAATTAAAGGATTAGGTGAAGTCAGAAGTGCACAGCTGGAGTAAAGTGCCAGGTACTTCTCCAAATGTCCAAGGCACGACGCGTGTGTGTGTGTGTCTGTGTGTGTCACGATACCAGAATTTTAAACTTTGATACAATTCTAGTATTAAAAAAAACATGGCCAAAAGAAAAAGTCAGAGGCACACACAAAATAAGATTTTTTAAATTAAGAATCTGCTCACAGTGCTGGCAAAGAAGAAGTCAGAGGCACGACGATAAAGGCTGAACAGCATTAAGGTCCATCTCTTCCAGTGTTGGGCAGTAATGCATTACTCAATAAATATATTACAGTTACTACTTCAAGTAACAATGCGTTACTGCATTACATGATGTGCACGAACATATTATTTTCTCCAATTCAGAGACCTGCACCTTCACCTCTATCCATCTCTCTTGGCTATATTACCTTTTAAATGATGTTGAGTACTGCAAGCTTTCCAGGTAATTTATTCATTCTGTGCTGCTTGATGCATGAGTGTTTTCTCTAAAGACTTTGTAAAGCATTAAATAATATTTTGTCACACCACAGAAACATGTGCTATTAACCACCCAGCCAAATCTGAATTATTAAAAAAAAAAAATCAATAAAAAAAATCAGTCAGTATGTTAAATTAGGTTTCAAGATCATAAAAAAATGAGCAGTTCTCTTTGCTCTGAAACGCTGGCAGCGTGTCCGCTCCACCATCTCAGTGTCAAACATTACTACGACCTGAAAGACTGACGCTCCGTCTGGCAGCTTTACCGTACTTACACAGACATGTTTGAGCAACCAGAGCCAGAGGACTGATACCCATCAACTCATTCGAGGATCGTCTCGTTTCTCTCAATCTGCAACAGGATGGTAAATTTTTTTTTTAATTCAATGTCTGGTTCTTGAAACTGACGTGAGGAGTAACTGCTGGGCTGATCTGGACTGAAAGAGTTGCTGAAGGTACTTTCGCGACCGACCACTGAGGAAGATAAGGGGAGAGGTGGGGTCGTTGATGAGTCAGTTCATGGGGGTTTATTTAGTGTCAGGGGATTATGGCTCTGGTGTATTTCCAAGCCACATTTCAGACCCACCCAAAGAAAATCCTGAACACAGAAATCATAAACAACAGTTTAACAGTCTAACTCAACAACTCAGCACTACATTCTTATCAGTCTTTTCACATGTTGTCAACAAATATTTTCC
>JAJHUR010108052.1:1442-12739 GCA_027495735.1 Lutjanus campechanus | reverse complement strand
GACACCACCGGCCTGGAGGAGCAGGAGCGGGAGAAGAGGCGTCAGGTGATGGAGAAGTTCCAGAAAGCTCCATTTGAGGAGATCGCCGCTCACTGCGAGTCCAAGGTACAAAATGAAAAAATAAACGAGGAAAAAAAAACTGAAGTTATTAAAAGGAAGGAACATTGTATAAAATGACTAAATGTTGATTTTTCTCCAGGCGAACATGCTGCACGACCGACTGGCACAAATCTTTGAACTTACGATAAGGTCAGTCAGCTCTTTTTAAAATGACTTTTGTTAAATATGTTTTAAGGATTTTAAACTAGAGTATCTGCACACAGTCGGAATATTTTGTTGTTTAGCAGAACTTTAAGTCTTTTGTTTTCCTCAACCAAAGTAAAAACTGAAAACAAAATGCATCTTAAATTACATTTTGGTTACAGTTTCTTAATATTAAAGCCACTACAATGAGGTTACAAAACAAGCTTTATTATATTTATTGCTGATGCTTTTCTATGACGTTCATGAGAAGGTCGATTATTTTCTATGTAGTTCATCTTAATGTCGGATTCTCCTTCAAATCAGATGAAACAACATGTTAACATTTTTTCAGTCAAACTTACAGTAACTAGTAGAGTAGAAAGTTAAAAGTAAGAATGAAGTTGAAACACTGCTGCTTTACACTACAGATCAAAACTGTGTCGCACCAAGTGGACACGCAAAGTTACACTGACATACTAAACATCATCCTAATAACAACACAAACTTACATGAAAACAGGTTAAAATGCTAAACATTATATTTCAGGTGTGCTAATTGTCAACATTTAACATAATAATAGACGGTTCATAATAGTTGTAAAGTTTTCACTCAATTCTGCTTACTTTTGTGTGCATTTACTTTTTTCTTTATTATCTTGTATTTGTTCTGTTTCATTTAGTTTTTGTGTCATACAAACATATTTCAGTGACAAACTGAACAATAAAATAATAAAGATACAGAGTGATGAAGATCCAGGACTAGAAAGGTCACCATCCAGATCTGCATTGATCCACTTTAATTAAATGTCTTATTTAAATTAACTGTTGCTTTAAGCTTCCTTCTACGACTAGTTCATCCATCTAATTGGCTACATGTAGATTTCAATTTAACATGTTGCCCCGTCTCTCACCACCACCACCACCATCCCCACCCTCACCATCATCCCACCTCCCAGGCCTCCACCCAGCCCGTCCGGAGTGGTTTCCATCTCAGCGGGACACACGCAGCACCAGTCCGTCCCCGTCTACGAGATGAAGTTTCCAGACCTGTGCGTCTACTGATCGCACCGCCGACATAAACACCACGCACGCACAGGAACACGCACGCACACCTCCACGCAAACAGCCGAAACACAAAATGTAAAAATGAAAAATGCTGAGAAAGAACAACACAATCGCAGTCTGCACTCCAGTTTTATCTCAGACCAGCACAAAGTTGTCGGGGATGCGATCAGAGACACAAACTGCAGCAAAAACAGACATTTTCAGTTTAATATAAAGAGGAATTTAATTCAACTCTCGTATAAAACTCTCATCCAAACTTGAACAGAGTTTCTAATCTAGTCTGAGAGCCTCAAAAGTGAAAACGGTACTTCTCCCATCTTTTCTGCTCTCTTTTAAATACTTTGATCTTTAATGAAGCTTAAAGCAGATCCTGTGTTAATCCCAGCAGCTCCAAATGAACTGATTTGCTGCACTTTGTTTCCTGACTCACATCCCTGAAACTAAACTAAACACATGAGTCACCAAGAACAAAAAAAAAAACACATAACGAACACGAAGAGCTTTCACGCTGAGATTTCAGTGAATCTGATGTTGCTTCCCAACACGACTGTGATCCAGTCTGTCATCTCTGGACTAGCCAAAGCGTCACACCTTGTACATACGCTGTAGTCTAAAACTAAACTCCCATAAAAATGGCTGAAACCAGTTTCAGGTTTGATGTCTGAAGCTGGTTTTAGCTGTGATGCTCCTTCTGCAGAGCCAGCTTCTGCCTCGTAACAACTAACAGTTCTCATGCTGATCAGTAGGTGTCAGTGCAGTCACAGATTAGTAGAAATGTACAGTAGATTAGCTTTCAGCTAGAAAATCTGAACTAACTTCTCTGGTGGTAGAAGGCAAGATTAGTTTTAGGCTCACTGCTGCACGGCTCTTCAGTCTAATCTTCACTGTTTGAATCTTTACGATCTTTGCTGTTTGTAGGTAAACGAGCATCAGAAATGACTTCAACAACCAGCTAAGTTTCACGTGGAGGGATGAAATGAGAGCAATACTTTACTAAATTATAAATAAATAACTGCTTTTGAACTGTTTGGCAGAGACAAAAGCCAAAGAGAGTTTTGTTTTCAGCCCTGTTCAGTAGAAAACGGCTCGCTCATGGTTGGTGATTGTTTGTTTGCTTCAGATTTTGCATTTTAGAGCTTTTAAAAATGTCAAATGTCCAGACTTGGAAAGCTGCAGTGTAAGGGCTTGTGTCTATATCGTGTTTTTCTCTGCCAGAAAATATGCTGGCAGAGCGCAGGGATGAAGCACGTGCGGTGTTGGGACAAAATGCTGCATGTGGGTTTTGTAAAAGGAAGTAGATTGACATTAGCGAGGTGGCTAACTTAAGTAGACTTCACGCACAAGAATTAACCAGCAACATTCAGCATCCGGACGATCTGCTCCCATAAATGAGCTTTTCTGTCTCCGTTATGATTCTGGCTGGCAGATCATAACGTTGACTTCATAGCTGACATCAAGCTTAACATCACGTAGGATCATAAAAGCACAACATTCACCAGCAACATTCAGCGTCCAGTGGGCTTATCTGTCTCTTGTTATAATGTCTGACATATCATAAAGCTCAGGATAGACAGACACGGCCAGAAAAAGCTTTTTCTCGGTTACCAGGGTGATGAGTTACTCCCCATATATTTATATATGATGACAGTGACGGCACCAGCGCCTTTCAGAGGTTCAGAGATTTTTAACTAGAAGCTGCAGGATACGCTCTTGTCTCATTGGAAACAACTGAAAAAGTTGCAGTTGAGGTTCTCGTTGTCCTTTTTGTTGGTATTCATTTCCAAAAAACACAACTTGACATTATCTTCAGTCGTAATGTCCAGGCTGTGATGAAGAAGAGACATCAGCATGGAACCAGTCAACAACAAAGTTATTGACGGGGAGAGATCGCAAACTGTAAAAATATGTCTACGGGAAACTGATCAGCAGCTTGGATGGAATTATTCGCTAGCTAGTTAGCTACGTACGAAGACGACCTCTCCATCATGAATTTACTATCAGGAACTTGACACCAGACCCAAAGATGGAGCTTATTTAATCTGAGAATGAGAATATATACCTTTATACCTTTGGAAAGTTTTACAAATATGAAACCTCCGTATTTTAACCTCCAAAAATTCATAATAGAAAGAGTCATAAGTCATAATTTGGCTTGTTAGCAGTTCAAAGTGTCCCGTCATCAATTTACAGGTATTTCTTTTATATGGCGGCTTGTGGGGATTATAGCTGCTTGTCACATTGTTGAAGTAATAAATAATAAAATAAGTATTTAAGCACTTACTTTGTGATACTGAATGTAAATGTAACTGTAACTATTTGGCTCCAGAACTCTACCAGCGGTATCAACTGTAAAAATTCCTCTTCCTGTGGAAAAAGGCTTGACTTTGTACGGTACAATGACTCCGTCTGTGCTCAGTTGGTTTGTTGATGATGTGAATCTCCAGCAGCTTTTAACTCCTCACAGCTTTGCTGGCAGCTTCTAAAAAAAAACCAAAACATGTTTCATTGCCAAAGACAGAAGTCGTTCCCGTCCTGTTCCCTCAACTCAAAACGTCTTAAAAAAAACTGGATGTTATCGGAGCCAGAGTCCTGCAAGCAGCCATATGGACGGTTTCATCCCAAAACAAGAGAAGAGCAGCAGCAGCAGCAGCAGCTGACGCTTCATCAAAGTTAACCTCCCCACTGAATGTGTTAATATCAATAGCTGCCTTCATCCACTCTGATACAAAGCGGTGACATTTTGGAGGATTTAATCGTCTGTGCTTTTTGAACAGTTACCACAAGGCCACGTTTTGTCTCCAAAAGGGGTACGGGAGGCGTTTTTGGAAAGAGATCCTTCATATCTGGTGGAGCTGCAGCTGTGATCTGTAATAACAGATGGTTATCAGTGTTTCCTCTGATCTGAGCTCAGTGTAGGAAGAAAAATCCTTCCAGTTGGAGGCAGAAACCCGCCGCCATCGTGTTCAGAGCACATCGCCTCTGCTGCTTTATTCGAGGATGAAAGTCAGTGTTTACTTTCACCGAGAGATGATTAATTTGTTTGTGAGTGCATCCTCAAACGATAAAACTGTTGACTATAGTTTGTGGAGGAATAGTTTAGTTGAGTCTGGCATGTTTTGATCCAGAGCCGTTCCTGTTGAATGATGGCGAAAAAACTGAATGAAAGAGATGGAGGAGAAATTGTTGAGGTGTTTGTGTTCTGCTGAGCAGGATGTGGCGCCTGTTTTGTACGTGTTCGTGAAAGTTTCTGATGGTTTGGTATGTTAAAAGTTGTCGAGTGCAGGTTGTGTTCCTGAACGAGGAAGGCTGGCTAAGTGAGGTTTGTTTGAAATCACCAACATGAGCCTGAGAAACTGGAACTTTGGCTGAGAATTTCCCGTCTACAGAAACCAGTTTGACAGCTAAGCAGCTTCTGACCCCGTTTCCACCTGGTACTGACACACAATCTGTATCTGGATGTCTTACCTGGATCAGAAAAAAACACATGTGGGGATGGTCTGATCAGATCTCAGCCAGGTGTAAATGACATCTGTACAGGTTAATGGAAAATAAGTAGAGCCCAAAAGGAGACTGGAGACTTAAACAAGTCGAGGGTCATGTGATCAGTGGCAGCAACAGAGGCAGAATTTGTGCAAGCGAGCTTCTCCTCTGCCTCTTTTTACATGATAAGTAATGTTAGACTGGTCATCAAAGCTACTAAAAACTAGTCTACATGGTAACCCAGGATTTGTAAAACTCTTGCAAGATTTGTATGAGTTCTTTCTTCATGAGCACAGGGTTTAGGGTTAGGGTTAGGGTTAGGGACAAAACCACTTGGTGAGGGTTTGGGAGAGATCATGGTTTGGGTTAAAATGATCACTCTTGCAAGATAATTCACAGCTCTTGGGTTCCCATCTAGACAAAACAAACCTCAAGATTCATTTAGTAGGTTTTCTGGAGCTTTCGATGGTGTTTAATTGTTAGTCATGGAAATAAACCTAAATCTCTTCAAGGACTTTGATCTAACGTTGGTTTAAGCTGGAATTCTGCTTCTGTGAAGAAAGACATCTGTGCAGAGCTACACAGGGGAGGATTAAATGGATAAATGTAAGTTGCACAAGCTGATTGGTTGTTTTATACGAGTATAAAAGAAACCGCTTCATGAACGTCTCAGACAAGCCGTGTTTCCAAATGTGCTGCAAATTTTAACCGAATTTCAAGCAAGTCAGCAAAAGAAGACGCAGGTGAATGTTTGTTTCCGTCCACCACCGTTATGCAGTTAATGTTGGGTCGTCAAGATTAGCAGAAGGTGGCGCCAGTTCTTCGCTTATAAAACCATTATGCCATTGCAGAGGAAGAAGATGATGAACAAGATGATGTAATTAAAAGAGTACAAGTGGAACCTGAAAAGGTGAAGAACAATGTAGAAAACAGGATGGAAACCTGACATTTCTGTCTCAGAAACTTACATGAGATCTGAGTGGAGCGATCATGGATGTGTTATAGAGCTGTGGAAGTGAAACAGCTGATCAGTCATGTGACCGGTACAGAATGTCAGAACTTATTTGGATTCCATTAATTCTTTTTAGAAAAACATACATAAAACTACATCGATGGTTTGCTGACACCTGTGTACTTTCAGCACGGACAAGCGTGTTTCACCCTTTAAAAGTTGAGTTTCACAGTTGATCTTAAACCACTTTGGTCCATTTAGTAGCAGAAAAAGGAAAAGTACCAAAAATGAATGTCTTTGGTTGTCACATGACCCTCGCCTTACACGTCATCGTGGTCCCTCAAACCATCCCACAATGTTCCCCTTCACCCGAGACTCACCGTGTTTGTTGACACCGTCTTTACCTTCATAATCTGAATATTGATTCTGATCAGACGTTCTTATCCAGATACAGATCGCAGCTTCATACCAGGTGTAAATGGAGTCTTTGTTAACGTCTTCTTCCGCTCCGGATGTGATATTTAGCTCGTAACATACTGCAAACAGCTGGTGACGTTTGGAGCAATCCAGCCAATCAGAGTACTGCCTCTAAACTTAGTTTGTATCAAAGGGTCTCATCGTCTCAACGGGTTGATGTCAAGAATTTTAAACTGAACAAACAAAGTTATTAACAGAAGAGCCTCAAGGAAATAAAAACCCCTTTGATATTTTATTCTTTATGACAAAATATCCTCCACTGAAGCATTAAACTGATGCATTATCTTTTGTGAATATCCGTGATGTGTAACGTCTTAGCTTTAAATGCAAACTCTTATGATTTAATATCATAGTATCATAGCTGTACTGAAATACATGCATTATATGAACTAACTGCATGATATCTTAATACTCACTTTATCGAGCCCTCAGTGGGCGCTGGGAATATATGTTGAAACAAAAAAAAAAATCCATCTAAACAAGTTATTTTTTATCGACTGAATCCTGAAATCAGATTTTTCTTCAAACTGATTTTAAAACAGTGGAAACATGCCGCTAAGTTTAGTTTGGAGAAAAGTCAGATTTTAACAGTGGATTAAAATGTTTGCTTAGATGTGGCTGGAATACATGATCACTTCCTCTATGAATGTGTCATTATAGCAGTATATCATATATTTTTGTACATTTTATGCATCATGTATCGTTCAATTGTTGCCTGGTAGAGATTTAGAGATTGGGAGATTTATTCTTGTCGATCACATGTATCAATATGAAGACAGATGCTGATTTCTTTTTATTTTAAATTGAGATTTTTTGTTTACTGAGAAGTCGACGGTTCAGGGTTTCAATGGGATTGTGCAGTTCTTATCATCGCGGGAGAAAAGGTCTCATTTACGGAAATGTTACTTGATTTTGTTTTATATCGTAGAATCCATTCTATCATTTCAAATATGCTGAAAAATGAATATTATGAATGAATATTATATCTATAGTCAGATGTTGGTTATTTTTTCATACTACAGAGAAGTGGAGTAAATCTGTGCAATCTGCTAAGTTTAGCATCGAGACATTTTCCCCCCCGAGAAGTTGCAGCTTCATCTTCGTCTTTAGAAACAAGAGAAAGTTTTAGTTTAAAATCATTCCCACTATTTCTGATGAAGAAGTCTCAGCTCCAGATTCACTCAAATTCCTTTGCAGACCATTTACACTCACACATTTTCTTCTTGTGGTGAACTTATTATATTTTTAGATTCAGTTTGACTCAGGGTTTCAGTGGACATCATTATCTCTGATGTCCACCATGAATCAACGTCCATAAATCCTCTCAGAAAACAGAGAAAAGAAGACACTCCTTATTACTGCAGAACTTGCCTGAGAATCTTCCTGTTTTTAATTTTTTCTTTAGTATCAAAATAATCCAGTGTTGGTTGTCTGCACATCCTCGGGTGCACTGCAGACAGGGACTGCTAATACAGAAATCAGCATATTCTGTTACAAACTTTAGCTTTTTAAGCTGTAGGACGGTGAAAAGTCTGGAGTTTTTGCTTGGACAGATTTTAAATTAGAGGAAAAGGCAATTCACTCAAACGTCACACCCAGATTATCTGCTGTGTGAAGACAGTCCACTAAATTACTGCAATCTAAATTTTAACGACTTCACCCGTTCAGAGAATAATTACATTAAAGGTACAACGTGTAAGAATTTTAGTTTCAAACATTCAAACTAAAATTATCAACAGGATGACGTTATATCAAAGACAGATATGTATTGTGTTGCAGAGATATCAGCTGAAGTTAGCATGCTAACCAGCTAGCTCCCTGCCTGTCCTTTGATGTAATATGACTACCTGAGGAGAAGAAAGTCTTGTAGTTCACTACACAGGCTTTCTTAGCTTTTTTTAGTCTATACACACATATACATATTGTTCTTAATGAACTGTGCAACTTTTGAATTCAAGTTTCTGTCTTTTACTAAACTAAGACTAGCTTAACTCTTGTTAAGAGTCCAGTCCAGCAGCTACAGTTAGCCGCAGTTATCTGGTTACTCTGGTGATAAACTGCTCCCTGTTTGTTTGTATGAGTTCAACAGATTGCTAATTCTTCCATATTGCACCTCTAACATGAGATCATGACAGAAAGAGATGCTTCAATATCATTTTTTCCCTCCAGATATCAATTCTGATACCTGAACTTAGTGCAGGTGCAGAGTAATGATCCACTACCAGTGTGTTAAAAACCAAACAAACTAAACAGCTGTATGGATGTGATGTGATGATGTCATTGTTCTCAGGTTAGACCGAATATCAAACATGAACAAATACATACTGAGAGTGAATGCCATTAAACATCACATGACATCCTGGGAAAAAATGGTGTAATGGGCGCTGCTGGAAAGTAACAGGGTCCCTTTTCAGTGACTAATTAATGTGATGGTACCAGACGACCTGATCCAGCACTTTCAGCTGTACTGGAGGGATTTCCGATACTGCTGTCAGAGCAACCGTAAGACAGATGAGAGACTGAATATTCTGCACAGGAACAGTGAATCTGGACCTGATTCTTCCCTGAGCTGCAACTTCTCAATCACCCAAACTGACTATAATGTTTAAATCAGAGTAACTGATCTCAGAACAGTCTAAAGCTTAGCTGGATGAAGAAATCAGTCTGTGAATGAGTCACCACTGCTACTTTTGATACGTAAATCAATAGTATATTTAATAGATTTAGCTCAATCATTTAAATAGTGGCAGCCAATGAAATACCACATATTAAAGTAGAATATGACGTTGTGTTTGCACTTTGATCACTGTGTACCTGGTACTATAGCAAAAATCAATCGGCACACATTAGTGTTTGGTACAAATTGATCATTCGAGGTATTTTCTTCCCAATGTTCAGTTTGTGAAATGTTGTATTCAAGAAAAACTGTAAAAAGTGTCCCTCTTGACTGGTGATAGGAGTCCGAAACAAAGAGCTCAGTAAATGGAGTGAAATGATTTCACTGCTGACCTGCCTTACTTCAGAATGCTGGACACAAAAACTGCTTTAAAAAAAAATAATCACACATGAACTTTTTGTCACTTTTCAAGATGGACTTTTTTTTTTCAGTTTACCAGCTGAATTCTGCAGAAAAATGAACAGAACAACAAAAAAAACTTGAGCTTCTGATGATGTTTTCTGATGTTTTGTGATGCAACAGTTTGTATTTTTGTGCCAGTTTTAGAGATATAAAAGTTGTCACGTCTGTGTTCAGCCTTCACAGCGACAGACTTCTCTGTTTCCAAACTGCTAAAAGCTTGGCGTTGTTTCAGACACACTGATGATTTTAACCACTAGACGGCGCCGAGGCTCTGCTCCCGCTGCAAGTTCGGGAAAAATCCGAACCAAGATCATGTGCGCAAAAATCCTACATTTTTCATTATTAATTCATTTGATCAAGTTATTCCAAAGCTCTGAAACAGTCTGTGTGACAAAATAATCTCAACTCAAAGGTTACTGGTTCTTTTCTGCTGCATTCATTGATGAAGACTGAATGATGAAGTCACAGTCTGTCCCTTGTTTTTGCAATCGATTCATCAATTAATTAAGTCAATCAAATGTCTGAAAATTAAGGAGAAATTTTCAGCCTAACATGTCCGACCAAAAGTGAAAAAACCCCAAAGAGTTTCAGTTTATGTTGATATATAACAGAGATAAGCAGCAAATTCTCACATTTGAGAAGCTGGAACCTGAATTTCTTAAATATTTTTGCGGGAAAAACAAACTACAGAAGCGAAGATTGGCCCTGCTTTCAATTATTGTTTTATGCTGTTAATTATTTTGTTATCTTGAGGGGAAAAAAAGCTTTATTGTCTAGAGATAATCACCCGGTTATCATGAAAACAAAGGTACAGTCTGGTGCTGCTCAGTTGTGAATTCTCTCTAATAGTCATGACCGTGATCTTTAAGGCTGAAATCAGGTGATCATGAAACTCCTTTTTGACTCTCAGTAATTATTCTGTAGGCTTGAGAATCTCGTTTTGCTGTAATCTCATTATCTTGAGAAATCGGCTTTTGTTTTCTCTTGATAATGACATAAATTAATCTGTTATTACAAAAAAAGAAGCTTAGATCTCGAGATAACAGCATAAAGTAATTGCAAACACAGACATTCTCTGCTTCTGTAACAAACAAACAGATTTCAGTTTTCTTGTCTATGGACTAATCGATTAACCAACAAATTATTTCAGAGCTAATGTGGTCAGAAAATCCTTCACCTTACTTTGAAAATTCTCCTTTTTCTAAACTTATGAGGATAAACTTTTCAAAAGTTTTCATTAAGCAGCAGCGACACAGAATTAGCTTCTTTGAGAAAATGTGTGTGTGTGTGATAATGTGCAGCCACCTGCACGGAAAACTAATTAAATGATTCGTCCACTACAGCGGCAGCAGAGCCTCCGCGTTTTATTACAAAGCCTCTATTTAACAGTAAAATGTGTGTTGAGATTAATGTTCGAGAATTAAATAAAATGTTTCTATCAATATCAGCTGTGATGTCGTTTCTACTGTCGGGTTTCTTTTAAAGGACGATGCAACAGTTTGCTTTTATTCTTTCTTTTTTTTTTAATAAATTCACTTCTTCTTTGCTCGATGTGCCCTAAAGACCAGAAAATCAAAGTAAACATCTGATATTTGATGTCGTTTCTATAAATTATAACTTCTGTTATTGGGAACAAAATGATCTGACAATAATCTTCAATCCGCGATCTTCCAAAATGATTCTTCAGACCCCAAAGCTGCCTTTGAAAAGTTTCTGTTCTCCTCCTATTCTTCCTCCTCCTCTTCCTCCTGCTCCTCCTCCTCCTCTCCTCCCCCCTCCTCTTCCTCTTCTTCTTCTTCTTCTTCTCCCCCGCCCTCCTCCTCCTCCTCCTCCTCCTTCTTTTCTTCTTCACCTTTCACCCCGGTCCCTGCTGGTCTCCCGGCTGGTCTCTGCCCTTGGCTCTGGCCTGCACTCGGCCTGTGGTTGTGAGTTTGAACCCCGCTGTGTGTCGGCGGCTCTCTGCTCTCCTCACTGGATGGAGGAGGAGGAGGAGGAGGAGGAG